>JALLPB010000585.1:0-14441 GCA_036939975.1 Cyclostephanos tholiformis | reverse complement strand
CAATGACCTTTACGTAACACTTTGTGTTATGGGCCTAGGCTAGTGTTTCTTATGCCCCGGCGTTTCTTATGCCCCAGCTTCTACGGTGTAGATCGGCTTGTCCTTTTCAACGCCAACACCCTCTCCAAATCTCAAATTCATTCTACACTAAAAGGAATGAATACTAAAAATCGCTACTTCCGATGTAACGGACGCCTCCCGCCCCTCTTACACAACTGAATAGGGGCAAGCCTGAGATGTGTAAGATAAAACGAAATCCTTCATCCTTCTCCCAAGGAGCCACTTTTCTCTTGATTCGTAACATAAATACAATATCACAAAACAATGGTTGAGGGGTCGAACAGATACCCCGCCAGTCGCGGCGTTGATATTGCAGTAACCTCGCCGACGTTCATCAGAGCGAATGCTGCGAAAAAACTTGCAAAGAGGATGTTACAGGGTTATCAAGCAACATCCTTCACATGTCCTGATTGCGGTGTCCCATTGATGACCCACCGGGGCATTGTGCGATGCGTCGTGTGCATGGAGCAACTTATTTCCAAGAATTTAGATTCACCATACAGCGGTAGTGAAACTGAATTAGGAACGGCACTGCAAGAATCTCGGAATGAAGAATGTGATCGCGGGCTGGGTCAAAATGCCGAGAATGTTATCAGGGTGACCGAAGATGGGATAGAAATTGCGCCATGGCCTTCACCCGACCCAAGCGCAAGTCACATTAAAACTTGGGCGCCCATTGATATCGAGGACTGTGACGAAATCGAACGCCTGCTTAACATTCTTGACGAAGGAACACCATCCGAAGGACCGCCTTCTTCCGGTGGACAGTCATCTTCGAGCTGGGTTTCTGGCAATGTGTCTACTAGTGCCGAGTGCGATGTCGATGACGAAAATTCACCTGCACAACATCAACCATCACACTTGGATAAAAATAATACCTCTCCAAGAAATCTGCATGACACCAATGTCGATGCGAAAAATGAAAAGGGCGACAACGAAGTTTCACAAGACACTGATGGCGGAAAAAATCGGCAGCTGGCACTGTTA
The DNA here is from genome assembly GCA_036939975.1 of Cyclostephanos tholiformis. NCBI lineage: Eukaryota > Bacillariophyta > Thalassiosirophyceae > Thalassiosirales > Thalassiosiraceae > Cyclostephanos > Cyclostephanos tholiformis. The sequence goes on along the minus strand of JALLPB010000585.1, from coordinate 13,394 downwards.
GCAGCAGAAATCGTCAAGTTGAGTGCGTCTTCGGTATTATTCTCTGAAGGAAGAAAAGGTGGAGGAGAAGAGTCCACCAATAATATCAGGATAGAGGACGCCCATTCGTTGGACAAGATTGACGAGAGCACTCACCGGCCCCAACAACCAAGTGGTGAAGCCGGCATAGCTGATATGTCAAACACAATGGATAGTTATGCAAAAGGAAAGGCATTTGCGACAAAAATCATTCTGGAAACAAATGGTGTATTGAGTGATTTGGTTCGCTCCGAAAATCTGGTGAATGTACCCTCAAAGAAGGTCACAACAAGTATGTCCTCTTCAACGCCAGGGGAAATGAGAGTGGGAAATCATTCTAATAAGCGCACGACAATCAATAACTTGGCAAAAGAAAATCCCGCTGGTCAAAAAAAAAGTTACATGCCTGCATGGGAGAATAGTATGAAAAATTTCGTGCTGAATGATGAGGATAGCTTGAACGATGAAAGTAACGAGCAACCGCCGACTCCAGCTGTCGACAAAGCAATTATCTACCGTGACGACTTCTTCGACGAACTTCGTCACAGGGCACTGATGGCCAAGGCTACTCGTGTACAAGAAAAGCTTGAAGTCTCCGGCTATGTTACGAAACGGACAGGTGCATTCACCACCACATTACCGATGCATGTTGAGAGGAACGATCATACCGATATCAGTACGAAAGAATCGGCACTCTCTTCCTATACCAATGAACATGCAACCCATGATGCTTCAAACATGCAACCACTAAAGCAGCGGGAGCATCAAGATGAGAGTGGGTCTAGGTCTAAACTAATTAGTTTACCTCCAACTGAAGCAAAGCCTCAAGCATCACTAGTTGATTCGAGTGTACCAGATGACGAGAAGAAATATTTAGCATTCAAATGCATTCGTGAAGAGAAGATTGTGTTGCCGTTTGATGAAGACATAATTTCATCTACACAGAAGTCTACAGCGACGCTTGCTGCAACATCACCTTCTTCTAGAGTGTTCAGTGGAAACAAGAACGACGCATCTTCTGAATCACAGAGGTCACAGAGGTCACAGAGGTCACAGAGACCGACTCCGTTCACCGATAATTCCGTTGTCCATGTGGGGACGAAAGATAGTCGCAAACAGGTTGATGAAAATTTGTCAAGCATGAAGAAGGCATCATCTGATGTGTCGAACAAGGACAGTCTCTCTTCTGGGTCATCTGTAGTTTCACAGAGGTCACATAGATCGACTTCGTTCACCGATAATTCCGGCTCTTCGTCCGTTGTCCATGTGGGGACCGAGGATAGTTGCAAACAGGTCGATGAAAATTTGTCAAGCAAGGAGAAGGCATCATCTGATGTGCCGAACAAGGACAACCTCTCCTCTGGATCATCTGTAGTGTCACAGAGGTCACATAGACCGACTATGGTCGCCACTAATAGATTATTGAGCAGAATTGAATTCGCTGTGACTAGTGAATCTATCACAGGTGATGATAAAAATACCTCATCACTTCGCGGCGCCACAAGTGAAACTCAAATCAAACTGGTCACTTTGAACAGGGCGGAGGAAATTCTAACAGCCAATTCTAGAGATGCTGAAAATGAAGTGGTTCGAGCAACTCGTACGGTAGCTTCAGCAGCAGCCAACGATTTACCTCACTCCTCCTTGTCAACAACGTCCCTATCCTCAAGCATCAAAGTGCAACAGAAACGAATAGCGCAACTTGAAGCCGATGCCATACGAAAGCACAGGGAGGCAAAGTTAGCCGCAGCAAGCGCGCGTGAAGCGCTGGATGTGATGGTGAAAGCTAGGAACGATCGAAAGAATAAGATAAAGGGAAGAACACAGCTGTGCGATGGAGAAAAAGAAACTGCAACAATAGTGGAAGAGAAAGTTGACTCTAAAATGGCCGAGCATGATAGCGTTGCTGAGAAGATGGAGTGGCATTTGAACGAAACAAAAAAAAAGTCTGCACCTAGTCCTGACGAGGATCTATACTCGGCGGCTTCTGCTTCGCAGTACAGTCATCGGGGAAGCATTAGCAATTCTAAATACCGCGGGTCTAGTAATGCCAACCGCATATCCGACACCCAACAATTTAAAGATGATGGCGATTGTCATATCTATGACAGCTCTGACGAGTCTACAATTGATTCCAGCACGGTCGATCAGATCTCGATATCGTCGAGCTACTTGATAAAACTTCGAGGAGCATCCGACAAGCGCAAAAAAGATACCTCTCAGAGAAGTTACAGATGGGGGGGTAATCGCGAGGTTCATAACGAGCACCACCCCTATACAACTGAAACTCCGAGGAACCGCCGTTCGATACAACCTCTTAGCCCTCGCGGTTATCATGAAGTTGATGATAACCTCAGCGAGTGCAGCGAAAGCAGCGGAAGAATAAGTAGCATTGCTGAATCAGTATCATCGAAATCTACATTATCTACTTTTGATGCACCCAACAGGCCAAGTCAATTGACAATAACTCGTCATCACGCTCGTGTAGATGACAGTCGTCATCGTCGATCCATGTCAGCATCAAGCATACGAATGAGTAAGAGAGCTGCGTCAATGAAATCACATCTGTTGCTGCCATCTCTAACCACGCCAGATCTTGCGAGGACGAAAGTATCATTCGAATCAGATACCACGCCAAGAAGGACATCAACCACAACACTGATGTCAGTCCGACAACCTCCTTCGCAACATCATCACCATTACCAATTATTACCATTGCCTGATGACACTCATGCTATGAGACCATCCTTGGCAAGGGCGACACAATCAATGAAACCAAATCACCTTTTGCCATATTCACCTAGAAGTGGTTTCACAAATGCAACTTCACGCACAGGAGAACGATTGGTCGAGGCAAGGAGGCCCTCACCACTGTCAAGACGGACAGAATCCGAACCATTCTACCCAGATCATCATTACCAGCGACCTATGATGTCTCAACATCCTCGTGAGTTGCATTACTCAGATAATGGATACGGTCATCCGAGATTTTTACCGGAGGAGCAGTTCTCTCGTTCAACTTCTACGTACGGACCGTTACCTTTCCCACATATCGCGCCCAAAAGTCTTCACGAAAAAGAGCGTTATGGATTCAACCACCTCCACCCAACTCCACGAACCTTCGATTCATTGCTGTTGGCGCAGCATCAGACGTTCGGAGCACGGATGGCATCGATGAACCAAGCGACCATGGCTCGGGGTGTTGATCCATTGTCGCTGGCGCAACACCAGCGGATTGAAGAAAATATCGCCTTAAGGAACCATAAAACAATGGCTACACCACATTTTTCGGATGCGTCTGTTGCCGCTGCGTTGGATCATCCCTTCATTTCTGGAGGAGGGTACAATGACCCTATTGCTGCCGGTTACCATCATCCGATATCATACCCATACCCACCCCAGAACGGTAGATTTGGCATTAACTATGAAGTTCCATAGTGTCTGCAAGCCCACTAAATTGAAAGGGACACGACCATCTGCATTCTGATCAATAATTAGCAATGCAAGCGTAAAGTACTCGGAGGCGGAATCATGGTGTTAAATAAGACAGACTTACAGAAAGGAAACCATTTCGGTGTAACATTCGCATTAACAATTGTAATGATAAAGAATAGCACCGACAGTTTTTAGTGCAAAAATTGGCATTCCGCTTGGGACATCCACGCTACTCATGAATGATGCAGATCAATCCCACGCACGGGGGTTCAACTTGGCACGTGGTTCCGCCTCGCAGATTTTCTCGTCAATATCCCCGTCATCGTCATCGCCATCGCCGCCGATGTCAACGACTGCGCCTTTCCTATTCGCCACTATCGAAAGTATGATCATCCAGAAGAACGACACGATCGCGACGAACGCCACCCTAAAGTGCATAGGAACGAAGGAGAAATTCACGATCGACATCGGTATCCAAAGGCTCCAGTACTTCGTTAACAATCCATGCTGCACGATGTCATTTATATACTTGCGCAATGCCTCCCGCTTCGGTGTGCGATACATCATCGCCTGGGCGACGTATGCGGGGGGCAGCCACAATATCGGCGCATTGACGCACTCGTCGAGCAGGGTCATGCGTATCGCTCTGTGGAATCCCCCCCGACCGTCGCCGCCATTGCCGAATATTACCGGGAAGATGGAACCGTACATGAATTCCACGCACAGACCCGAGACGAATCCTCCGTACAGGATCATGGCGACGTTCCGCCTGACGTCGAATTTCGTAACGCATTCGTCCGCGTACTGCGCCATCCCGTCGGCGGCCGACGCCAATATCGCCGCGGTGAGGAAGCTCGACAATGCGGGGTATGACCTGTAGAACGCGCCTATCGCCGACCCGACCAACGCGAGTCGCGGCGGGATCGTCATGGCGGCGGCCGACAGGGAGGAGGGCCGCGCGTACCGTCGTGCGCGCCGTCCGGGAATCGTCAGCCGCACGATGCCGGCGGTGCCGTCCACGCCTCCGCAGCGACTACCGCCGCCGATGAGCCGCCCGAATACGGCATGGTATGCCGTCCCTCCTCCCCTGGACGACGACGTGGGATTGATGCTATCGGCGCGTTTTCGTTGGCCGACGGGGGCGAACGGTGATACCGATCGAGGGGCAACGATGATGATGCCCAGCAGAAGCACGAGCAATTCGAATCTCGTCGTCATTGCGGCGGCGATGATGAAAAGGGTAGGGGGGAAAGGGCTTTTGTTTTACTGCTGACTCATGCGACTTTTTGTTTCGTCCAATTTTCATCGTCGCGACTCAAAATTATTTTGTGTGAGAGTTTTTAGGCGCTGTGATTTTTGCCCGAAAATTTCTGATAAATACCTCTACTCTAAACTACCATAATTTTTAATTTGTACGAATGTCGCTCGTAGCAACATACCTACATCTCCAAATAGTAGGCTTACGATATCGTACACTACATCATACAACATCATTGCCAATGCCCGACGCCAACATACTAATACAGAATGTGGTGCCCATTGCCGATGTTGATCAAATAATATAATAAATCAATCTCATGATTTCTTCTTGCTGTTCCACATTATTGTGGAGGCGATTGCCAATGTGCCCTGTCTTGGTCTGTGGCAGGAGGAGAAACTTTCCATCCTCGTCGCTCGGACGCGCGTTGTCATCAACTTCTCGTGGTGGTCGAGGAAACGTCAAAAATGACGACGGTTCGTCTTCTCCGCCATCGCATCCCTCGTCCGAATCAAGTACATCGTCATCCGCTGCGATCGGTGCTCCTGCGAGGGTGGAGGACGACGGGGGCTACATAATGAGGCGGTTGTTCGATATCGCGAGGCCGGAACGGGCGCTGATACTGGCCTCGGCCGGCACTCTCGCCGTGACGTCGTCCATCACGCTCCTTTTACCCCACGCGTGCGGACACGTCCTCGATGCGGCGATGCTCGAGGCCACGGTCGCGGCCGCGGGCATCGTCGGGGGGGACGACGGCGGTGGCAATAAGTTCGATCCGCTTACGGTCTCGCTGGGATTGTTCGGACTCACGGGCATCGCCGGTCTTGGAGTTTACGCCCGTTCCCTCATGTTGAACGTCGCGGGGAATCGCATCGTGGGCAGGATACGCAGACAACTATACGCATCCATCCTATCCCAGGATGGCGCGTTCTTCGATGCGAATAAGTCCGGGGATCTAATCTCGAGACTCGCCAGTGACTCGTGGCACGTCAAGTCGGCAATGACGACCGAGGCCGTGGCCGGGCTGAGGGGCATCGTAATGAGCGCGGGTTCCACCTCGCTCCTGTTTTACACGTCGCCAACGCTCGCGATGGTATCCCTCCTGTCGATACCGCCGGTGTTCCTAATGGCGAGGGTGGTGGGACGGAGGTTGAAGGAGAGGCAGGGCGCGGTCCAAAAATTGCACGGTTCGGCGACGGACATCGCCGAGGAGGTATTCGGCGGCATTAGGACCGTGCAAATGTTCAATTCGCAGGGGATGGAGTATGGCCGATACGCGAACGCGATCACCACCGCGCACGACAGGGAGGTCGAGGTGGGCAATATAAAGGCGGCGTTCGACGGCGTCGTGCACGTCGCCGCCAACGGCGCCGTCCTCCTCGTCATGGGATACGGCGGCACCTTGGTCCTGGCGGGGGAATTGTCCGCGGGGGATCTAACCGGTTTCCTAATGTACTCCCTCCTCATGGCGGGCAACGTTAGTTCGCTAAGCGGAACGTACGCCGAGCTCACGAAGAGCGTTTCGGCTGCATCGCGACTGTTCGAGATAATCGACCGCATCCCGCAAATACCACCATCCGCCTTCCGTGGGACAAGTCACGCCTCGTCCGTCGACGAAAGTGGTCCGTTTAATCCATTCGTTCGCGGGGGGGGGCACAGGGAATCCATATCCATCAAGTTCGACGGGATCGGATTCTCGTACCCCGCTAGGCCCGACGCGTCGGTGCTCGGACCCGATTTCACACTCGACATCAACGCCGGAGAAAATATAGCAATCGTGGGCGGGAGCGGATCCGGCAAATCCACGATCTCCCTGCTGCTTACGCGAATATACAATATCGATAATGGGCGCATCCTTCTCGATGGTCATGATATTGTGGATATAGACCCCGCCATCGTTCGAGAACAAATAGGGGTTGTTTCGCAAGAGCCATTGTTATTTTCGGGGACGATAAAAGACAATATTCGCTACGGACGACCGGACGCAAGTGATGATGAGGTGAGAAAAAAAATACATGGTTCCGTTTAGTATAGGTTGTTATGTTCGCATTCCGCCCTAATTTACGTTACACTTTTGCAGATTTGGGAAGCAGCTAGAGCAGCGCATGTCACGCATTTTACCGATGCCTTACCCCATGGATTAGAAACACAAGTCGGCTCTCGCGGCACGCAATTGAGGTTAGAAGGAGTCATCCCGTGCGTGAATTTGATATTGTATTCTTTTCTCATCATCAACTACTTGTGTCAATTCAAATCTCGCACAGCGGTGGTCAAAAACAACGCGTGGCAATCGCACGTGTTATGCTCAAAGATCCCCCCATATGCGTTTTGGACGAAGGTACGTTTCCATGCACCTTTGCGAATATCATCACCTCCTTGTAATTCACAGTATAAATAATTTTGTCGTAGCCACGTCAGCTTTAGATTCCAGGAGCGAGTATCACATAAACCAAGCGTTGAATGCGATGACTCAAGGAAGAACTACTATTTCTATTGCACATAGATTGTCGACGATTAGAGAAGCGGATCGTATCGCAGTACTCCAAGGCGGCGTGATAGTCGAAACGGGGACTTTTGACGAGCTCATTCGGTCGAAAGGTACATTTCATAGACTTGTGGAACAACAACTCACACACTCGTACAATGACGGAATAATAAAATCGCGAGGATAACTTTATTAGAAGAGAAACTGATCATAATATTATATCGTCGTTCAAAAAAGGGATATGATTGCTTCCAACAACTCTGGAGAATAATCAAAAAAGTGCGATCGTCCTGGAATCATGTGATATGTATTCAACAATCCCAAACCATCCCGTATCCTTTCAGCCTCGTGCGATGGAATGAAAGGGTCGTCATTGGAATGGAATTGATGCCAACGCGGGCAGTTTTTTCGCATACTTTGGAACAGGTATGGATTCGATTCGCCTTCGCCCATACTTTGCTTCCGCCGTTGAGGATAATATCCCGATGCACGTTCATGCGCGTCGTCCAAATCGGAGTAAGTCGCCGAGACGAGTACAATCCCATGCACCGGGTATTGTTCGGCATACCTCAACGCAGCTTGCGAACCTGAGCTATGACCCACGAGTATTACGTCTGAAGTGTCCAGCCCGTGACTCGAGGTGTGTTTTTCTGCGAGGGAGCTGCAAGGAAATTATGATTCTGGATCAAAATTCAAAAAAAAAGTGCAAGTTCGCTAAAGGCGATATCGTAGTAGATGTTTATTGTCTTCCCATCTCTCACCGGATGTGAGGGACCCAAATGTCACGGCGAGCATGTAAGGGATCAGGAAAATCCTCGCACACGCATCGAATGCCATGCTGTTCCGTGAGAATATCGAATAGATGGCCGTACCAATTACTTGTTCGAATTGGGGAACAGCCATTACCTGGGCAGATAATGACAATTGGTGATGACTTCATTGCTCCAGCCTCAATGGCTCGATGGCTCTACTATTACTCCGATCCGCGCCCGAGAGAATTTACCATCGGTAGATTGTACAGTATCTATCTACCTATCTACCGTATCTCTCCCCGGGTTCCGGGGAATGGCAGCCCTTCCAAAAGAATCGTAATATGGACCGCCACTCACGGCGGCGTTACGATGGCGATGAGCATGGTAAATCGCGACTCGATGTTGTTTTGCGCATCATGCGACCGGTGCCGCTCCCGAAAAACTAGGTGCGACGGCCAAAAACCGTGCGGCGCCTGTAAGCTGAAGTATATGAGGAAGCACAAGCTGGACAGCGTGGACGGCATCGACGTGTCGTTGTTCGACTGCAACTACTCCCCCGCGAGGCGGAGGGGACCCATCCCGGGAGTCTATAAAAAGCAGGTCGATGATGACCTGTTCTCCTCCGTTGTCAACCACGACGGCGATTTGAGCGTCGCCAGTACCCAAAGTAGCAAGGCGCATTCGACGAGGTCATCCAAGGAGTCGAGGCAGGGCATAGTGGAGGATCGAGTGGGCGCCGGGGGAGATGGCATTAGCATGACGAGCGAAAACCCTACGACTAACACCTATGTGAATGGGTGGAAAATACAGAGGAATGGGACCGGTCACGGGGGGGACGTCAGCAGCGGCAACGCTTTCCCTCTTCCCCCCCCCCTCGATCCGAGAGCCGCGGCCATGCAGGAACATGTTCTATCTACCCTGGGTTCCATCGGCAATAACTTGTTCCCTCTCTCATTCCCCCTTCTTGGTCTTAATGGTAGTGGAGGAGGAGGATATTATCCAGGCGGGGGATGGCAGCAGCAGCAGCATCAGGAGCAGGACATTATTGCCACGGCTCAACATTCTGCTCAGAAACAGCTTGCATATGTGCAACTACTGCAGTTGCAGCAGCAGATGCAGATGCAGAAACATAGGCGAAGTATTAACGCTGTCGCTCTATCAGCCTCTCAGACTAGCTCAGGTAGTGGCGGGTCTATGAATAGTTTCAGGAATAATTGTGTTGCCAACGGAGCCATGGTGGGAGAGGGCAGCTTTCAACTAAAATCACCAGTGCCGGTACATGTCCCACGGGTACACTCAAATGTCAATGCTACTGCAAAATCTTCCCGAAAACGAGTGATCGGTTGCTTACATCCAAACGTTCTGGAATACCTACCGCTGACGAATCCCACGAATCCCTCCGGCATGCACCTACGGGCATGCTACACCCTCTCCCTTGGTGGATTATTTGGCTTGCCGCCCGTACCTACCAATGACGACTATTGCAGAAGATTTGCACCGTTGGAACCTTGTCAACTCCCCAGATTCGATGTTGCGACATTACAGGCTGCACGCTTTGCTGAGTTGGCGATGGGGGCATTGACCATGACAAAAAATGATGATATGGAATTAGTAGTTACACTGGCGAATGCTAGTGTGCTGTGTCTTCAAAGTTGCGTCGAGGAACAGGTCCATCCTAGTTTGATGCTAGACATTGCGCGGATGTATTTTTTTCATTCCACTGTTAGGCTTTATATGGGCGATATGGTACGTTATTTCAAGTACAGGAGGGTTTGTTTCCGATATTTGTCTCAGTTGGATGTGAGTAGAATTAGGTTTTCTATATTATTGTACATAATACTTTTTCGTCCAAACACGAGTTCAAATAATAATTCTCATTGGTTCATACTTCTATGTTGCCTGAATTAAGGGAATTGCTGGGGCGAATTCGCTCATGGCAGCGGTGTCCTTCCAAGACTCATTAGTCTACATGACATACAATGCATCTGAAGATTTTGTCCCTAATATTGATTGGGAAATCCCGAGAGTTGGTGGGCTGGAGTCAGAGAGTTTTACCGACTCAGAAAAAAAGTATGGTATTGGAATGAAGCCATCTTCTGTGGCATCGAATCCGTTGAATCAAATTTGGATCCAGGGCATACCTCCCATTTTTGTCAATGAGAAAGCTCCCTCCAGAAGCCGCGCCCTCGATGCACTGGCATGTGCTATTCGATCTGATGTGGATCATGCAAAATCTAGACAGGCAAAAGAACAAATACTTATAACTAAAGGGAATACTATCAGCAGGAAAAGAAAATTCCTCTCGGACGCCGAGGCAAAAGATAAATCGGCCACTGAATGGGCAGTGGAAAACCACCAAGATGAATTATCGATAGGCAACCTTTTGGCAGAGGCATCTGACCTTGTTTCCGACGACAAACATTCATCTTTGGCTTCAGATCCCATTTTTTGCGGGCTCCGCCTACTTGTTACAGCAATGAATGTCATTCTCAATACACCGACCGCCAGCTTAGAAATTGAGAGTCTTGTCGACGTACTTCAGACTGTGATAGAATGGCCAATCTTGCTATACCAAGGTGGTCCAACGTATCATATTATCAACAGCTGCACAGTACGTCTTGCTCACATAATCAACACATTGCAGGATGAGGATATCGACAATACGCAGTTTCGCAAGGCCTTGAGTGTGTACAACGGTTCCAGAATGATGTTGGAGAAACATCGGGGCAAGCTTCCGCAGCGATTGCAGTGTTGCGAACTTCCCACTCCCAATCATACTCTCGGGAAGAGGGAGAGACCAATGATTGATTTGAGCGGTGTGCCCTCGTGTATGAGTGACAACTTCCTATGTTTCAACAATGCAATAGAAAAAGCTAGTATTCTATCCAGTTATGATCGAGGCATTGTGCAAACGTCGAAATCTGAGGAGCTGGACATTAACGACACAGCACTATTGACAGTGCTGAGCAGAGTTATTTCAAAAGAGATCGAAATTTGACTTAAATAGCAGTTCATATACTTTCATCTTTTATTACTTATTGTTCGAAATAATATCGGCTTCAATTAGTCAATGTTTGTTACATTGCAGCGAATGTCAAAAGGAAATGATTATCTACTTTCCCAGCCACAAAAAAAGCGAAGCCAATTTGCTTGCCAGGATGAGTGCTATTATCCTGAGAATAGAACATACAATACCTTACATCCAAGCAGCTAGAAAAAACAGAGTTTGTGTCAGATCTATTGCAGCTTATCCCGAGAAAAATAAAATTGATAACATAAGCTGCATGATCAGGTTGGGAAAAATTACTGTTAACACCACATATGTAGAGTTGAGATTAGCTGCCAAGTGATCTAGAGAAAACAAAATGTCAGCTTCGCATATTTGGATCTCTATGTAGTATCAATATCTAACTGTGTGTTCTAATTGATACATCCAAACTCCACCAGTAATCATTGCTAAGAATGAGTATGTATTGTTAGAACCACCACTATAAAATTGTCAATATCACATAGGTGATCCCAGACTACATATGTTAAGTAATATGACATGTGTGTTGCTAAGACTTTTTGGATTGTTGTTGAGGCTACTGTCATTTTTGTTGGGAATACATAGTGTGGATGTCTTTTTTTCTTGATACGAAACCTCCATCAAATCACCATGCCTCACAATGTCTCAGTCATCAGATCCCATATTACCTTAATATGTCTCATATTGCCTTCAGATTGTGCTGAATGGGAACTAAAGCCTACATATGTATGGTAGTACCAATATGCACAAATTCCCATTCCGAGTACTTGATCTGCCATTTTGCATACTGGGATCCATACCTAGTCTGGATCATCCAAGCTGTGATATGGTGTAGTTGTTTGATTTTCTGCCATTTGTTTGATTTTCTTCTTATTTGAAAACTACTAATTTATGTATATGCTAATACCAAAATGCGCAAAATCTCATTTTGGGGTACTGTACCTGCCATTTCGCCTATGGTGATCTGTACTCGCTCTGGCATGTCCCAGTTCTGGTATGGTGTAAGTCATTCTTGGAGGGCTCAATCTCAGCCATTCAATTCATTTTATCCACCCCTTAATGCTACGTACCTTTAATCAGCCCCATTGTGCCAATATTCTTCTCACTGTTTGGCACCCTGTATCAGTTCGGTAGGGGCTGCACTGGAGAATTTTCAAAGAAAAAATGATTTCAAAAACATTTTCTTTTCACTGCAGTTTTGTAGATATGGTGTGTTGTATAAATATTAATCAGGAGGGTTTTTGAAAAAAATTATTTTGTCATGTCTGAAATGTGTATTTTCACGTTTTTTTCTTGTTTTAATAGCTAAAATGTGTTTTTGGTGGGTTTTCTTGTTGTTTTGTCCATTGATGGGCCCTCAAAACCCCCATAGACTGCACCCCACATCCATATCATATGTATGCAAAGTGTTTTGGCACCTTGATATGCTGTGGATGGGCATATGGGTGCACCCTTACACTGTTACGCCTGTGCAGGTTGGGGATGGATTTTAGGAAAATTGAGGTAGACCTGAGCCTGAGTGATGATGTAATTTCATGGTTGAGGCTCAATCCCCCCGTGGATTGCATTTCGCAACCATATTGGATGTATACAAAGTGTTTTAGCACCTTGACATGCTATGAATGGGCATGTGGGTCCACCCTTACACTGTTGTGCCTGTGCAGGTTGAGGGTGGATTTTTGGGGATATTAGGATAGACCTGAGCCTCAGTGATGTTGCAATGTCATGGTTGAGACTACAAACCCCTATGGACTGCATCCCACATAGATCGGAAGAGCACACAAAGTGTTTTACCGTGTTGATATGCTTTGAATGGGCATATGGGTCCACCCTTACACTGTTATGCCTGTGCAGGTTTGGGGTGTATTTTCAGGGATATTGGGGTAGACCTGAACCCGAGTGATGTTGTAATGTCATGGTTTAAGCTCAAACCCCACCATGGAGTGCATCCCACATCCATATGATATGTATACAGTTTTAGCACCTTGACATGCTGTGGATGGGTGTATGGGTCCACCCTTACACTGTTACGCCTGTGCAGGTTGGGGATGGATTTTTGGGGGTATTGAGGTAGACCTGAGCCCAAGTGATGTTGTAAGAATGTCATGGTTGAGGCTTAAACCCCCTGTGGAGTGCATTCCACATCCATATTGGATATATACAAAGTTTTTTACCACCTTGATATGCTATGAATGGGCATATGGGTCCGCCCTCACATTGGTATGCCTGTACAGGTCGGGGGTGGATTTTCATGGAAATTGGGGTATACCTGAGCCTGACTGATGTTACAATGTCATAGTTGAGGCTCAAACCCACTTATGGAGTGCATTCCACATCCATATGATCAGTGTCAAGTGTTTTACCACCTTGATATGCTATGAATGGGCATATGGGTCCACCCTTACACTGTTATGCCTG
>JALLPB010000584.1:0-14461 GCA_036939975.1 Cyclostephanos tholiformis | reverse complement strand
TCAAAAAAGTATCGCTGCCAGCATCCTCCGATGATGCCGCTAGCGATATTGATACTTACTTACTTCTTGGGAATGCTGAGGACTGTCAGAAAACCTAGTTGCAAGAAAAGACCAATTAGTCTTTTTGCCCGGCCGGAAACCACAGTGCGAAGCCCCTCTAGGCTTGTTTCTAAAAAAAAGCACTTGCAATTGGTGTTCATAATAACATGATGTATCGCGGACACAACAACCGAACAAAAGGTAGAGAGCTAAAAGCCATTGCAAACAGCAAACTGTTTCCGCAACGCAAAAGGCAGAGGAAGAATTGACTATCTCGACCCCCAGAAGAATTGTCAACCATTATTATGCCTCCGATAGTTCATTTACCAGGGCCGGATTGGACCACCAAACTGGTGAAGGGGGCCAGGCAAAACAATAACCATTGGATCACTCCCATTCGGCGTATTGAGTTCAAGAGGTACAAAAAAGCATGTGAATTTGAAAAGCTGAGGAAAATTTATGAGAACGACGAGGTGCGAGCTTGGAATGAGTTTAGGAGAATTGTGGGGAAGAACACGTGCGTTGTATCTCCGTTTCAATACGATGAACCAGGGCCAAATTGGATCTTCAAACTAGTGAAGGATTGCGGGCAGAATCGCAGCCATTGGATAAGTCCCATTCGGCGTATTGAGTTCAAGAGGTATAAACAAGCATGCATATTCGAAGATCTTAGGAGAAAGTGTGACAATGACGAAGTGGTAGCTTGGAATGAGTTTAGGAGAATCGTTGGGAAGAACACATGCGTCGTAGCTCCTTATGAATATGATGAGATACAACAACAGTCAAGGCGGAAGATGACTCCAATTTGCGATCGCTGTGAGGATCGAGATGTGGAGGACGGTGACGTCGTTGAGCATTCCGCACCGACGGACAGCGGTGGGCAGGGGCAGCGGGTCGATGGCGCTCGACGACCCCCGCCGTCCCGGGAGGACTTATTGAGGTCGCCGTCGAGCGATGTCGTCTCCAAGGACGAGTCTGCCGATCAATGCAAGAGGAGAAAAATGGTTTTGGGTGGTAGTCTCGCTGGGAGGCCACCTCCCAAGTTTGTCGCCCTAGCCGCAACGGCGACACAAACTCTCGTGGAAAACTATGATGAGGAAATTAGGGGAGGAGGGACGACGAAGGCGAAGTCACCTCCCCTATCCCCTCCAAAGGGTGTCGGCGACAACTATGACGACGGTCTCAAGGTGGAAAATGTCAACTCAGCGGAGGGTGGAGTCTTTGGTGTAGATGAAGAACGAGCGACAGCTGGGCGGGAGTCAAGCATCTATTCCAGTTTCTTCGATTCGTACTGGGAAATGATTGATAAGTAACCTCTCTCCTCAAATTTTAGACCTTACAAATGAATATCGACAGCCTCTTGCGCAAGCGAGTTTCAACTCTCAATAGTCAGCCGTTTTATTGGCGAATGATATTTGTAGCTAGAGATAGCAATTAAGATTCTTATCCTACTGTCCTTGATTACCCAAGTCGCCCAACAAAGAGTTCTTTGACGGCACAACATTATTCGAGGAAACGCGTATTGTTTCTTACATCGCTAATTATACCCATTATGAAGAAATTATCAGGTAGTACAGGACATCACCTCCTCCTCTTGTGCTGTTCCTAAAATTCTTCCCACAATCAGCTGTTTAATATCAACATTTGGCACATAGCCCACCATGATAAATTGCCCCGTTGGCAATGATAGATCATGACGGCACCTTCCATCATTATTTCATTGCTGCTGGTATCATTCAAGTGGGGCTTCAACTGTGTTTACCATCGCAGCTCTTGTGATTGCATCCCTTCAACCAACATCAGAAAGTGGAAACATTTTTGTGTCCTCAGTATGATGAACTTATTCTCTATACTAGTATGTTATGTCTATTTATCTGCCAATTTATTTCAGCTCATCTGTCCGTCTGTTTGGTTGTCTCGTACTTTAAGCATGGATGGAATGAGTACGATATAAAAACCGAATCACTACAAGAGGAACAAGGAGACTGACATTCGTAATAATGATATAACATGAAGAAATCGTGTCCATTCATCTCCATGTGGAGCATTAGATATTCAGAATAAATGTTAAACCGACAACGGAGCGCAATCAAAACGCCATCATTATGACGTGATAGAAAAATGGAATGATTTTTTCAATCACGAACATATATAGAATTTCAATGATGCGCTCATCCCCCCCTTCATCCCCCCCCCCTACTTCAATTTCTCCCCCATCCCATATTGCTTATCGCCTGCTTGCGAACCTGCTGGTTGATTTTCGCCTGGACCCTTTTATCCTCCTCCGCGGCGATGTCCTCCCTCATCTTCCTATACGACGGGTACCGACATAGCACGTAAGTGTTGAACACCGCAACGCACCCCAGCACTATGGCCGTGGCCCTCCCGAGGATGCCCTCGTACGTCCAGCAGACGCTCGCCATGAGGCAGTAGAAAAGCATGCGATAGACGGAATGGAAGAGGAAGCCGAAGTTTATGGCGATAACGGTGCGGATGAATTTCAGCTGCGTCTCGAGGCAGCAAACGAGGAGTCCGCCGCAGGTGGCGTAGATGGCCAGCACCCAGACGGAAATGGCAGGAATGCCGACCATTTGGATTATCTGTGCGGGTGGGTGGGTGGGTGGGGGGGGTGGGGGGGGAGATGAGGGGGGTGAGAAGATGACGATTCAGCTGGGCGCGACGTAGTATTGGTCATAATATCATCACCATGCAGAACGCGATTAAATTACTAATTCATGTGCACAGGTAGTGGTGGCACGCTGGGACCGACTCACCGATGTCGTGATCAACAGCGCCGCCGCGGCCATGTTGAGCGCACGCATGAAGACTATCAACTTTGACAGCTCCTCCTTGTCGCCTCCCTCGGCCGTCGTCGCGGCGGGGGCGGCGGCGGGGGGCGCGTTGGACTTATCCCTCATCGAGGT
This sequence comes from Cyclostephanos tholiformis, assembly GCA_036939975.1. Taxonomy (NCBI): domain Eukaryota; phylum Bacillariophyta; class Thalassiosirophyceae; order Thalassiosirales; family Thalassiosiraceae; genus Cyclostephanos; species Cyclostephanos tholiformis. The sequence goes on along the minus strand of JALLPB010000584.1, from coordinate 11,498 downwards.
CATGGAGGCAAGGATCGAGCCGGAGACGTTGTCAATGGCAGGGGCGTCGCGAGCGGAGCCAGCCGCGGGGGCGGTCGCATTGGACGCATCCGGTTTCGTGGGCGGCGGTACCGGAGGGGGAGGATCTGTCGATTCCCCCTCCTCGAGCCAGGAGGGTGTTTCCCCGTCCATTGTTTTCCTAGATATTATTTTTCCTTTTATGGCTCTGCGAGCGTGCTGGCGGGGGAGTTAAAAATGTATGTCATTTTTCTCACACTGTTGTTGGGATTACGAACGGTGTATGGTACCCCGGAGAGATGCCCATCTTTTTCTCTCCGATAAGGTTCCACTCTTAACTCCAAGGACCATAATGGGAAAACGATTCCGCCCAGAATAGCTCCCACTGAGATATTATAATCTCTTACATCGTCGGCAGCCGCCACCGACGCTCTTCGTGCCGAGTCATTTGATCACTGTGCAATCAATCTGGACGCCAATCAATTTCTCGTTAATGACAAGATTCTCTCTCTCCGAACGATGGCATTGAACTTCGACCTCATAAGGGGATAGATCAAGACAACATCATATTATTCTATACACTAGATGTGTGAGTGAGTGACGCGCTGCGAATTGACGATTTGACATCCTTATATATTTCATGTTAATACGCACGGTCCGCGAAAGGTCCCGACTAAATCCACGTCCGAGGATCCGATACTGCCGTGCAATATAAACACATCAACGACACGGGGGTTTCATTTTTTTTTGCGGCGAGTGTGTTCGAAGATCAAGCGAATCGATTTGTTGGCAACGAACACAAGTACTAGCCCCATCTATTGGGACTGTCTCGGTCGGGAGACGTGGTCAAAGCCCCCTTCATTCGTGCTTTATCAAGCGCGGTATGATGCCGAAGAGAAAATATTTGCCAACTGTAATCGCCGTTTCAGTTTCGATCACGTTCCAAGCTAGTCGCATGATGTGGACCGCCGTGGCTTGTTTGTAAAGTGGTATCTAAAGCTGAATTTGAAAGACCAACAATTTAGCAATTATCATCGCTTATATCTTTTGCTGCTCATTTCGTTCCTTCCACCCAGAATATGAGGAGCATGCCCAAAAGCCTGTCCTTTGCCTCGACAGTGACAGATGAGAAAAATACAGTTGCATGATAGTCGAGCTTTTTCCTCGCGAAGGCATCTGATTCCGAACGGATAAAAAATACAGTGCAGCACAGACTGATTTCTTGCCAAACAAAAAGAGAGTAACTGAGCAATGAATGGCTGTCATCGGTGCAGTTATTAAAAAGACTGGCTAACAAGAAGATTGGCCCCCACTCCGCAACCCCACATGAGGTCCGATGAGATCGCGAAGCACATCGTCGATGGTATCCTCGGCGAGTGCTTGTTGAACTTTGAGATCCTGATTTGCCCCGGTAGGCGCATTGATCGCCCTGAACGCAAGATCTGGCTTCGCGTCTGGGAAGCGAGTGAATGGAAAAGCTTCAGAAACATCTGCTTCTTCGTCGTCGGTCGAGACAAACCAGCCATAGTAGGGCCCCCCATCTTCTTTCCCGTCTTCATGGTCCCCTGCCTCATCCATTGCAGCGACGAGTTGAGTGGAGGAAAAAAATGAGACATCAACGGGGATCTGAGGCAAGGAGGGGAAGGTCGTGTCCTGGAGCTCGTGTACGGAGTCATTAAATAGATCGATCTGGGTGGCAGACGTTGAAATCCAAGGAAACACGACAGTGGGTGACGGGACACCACTGCCAGATCCTTCAGCGGGGCTAGACTGAGCCGAGGACGACTTCGGCTGACTTTCAGAAGACGGTGTGATTCGAGCCCTCTTGTGGAACGGTTCGCTCACGCTGTCGCAACCAACTGCCGCAGGATAAGCGGCGACATCCTGAGAGATGACAGGTTCACCACCCAGCTCTTGGGCAATGTAAGCAAAAATACCAGACAAAAACGCGGATCCGTATAAAGATCGAAAATGTTGACTCTTGAGGGACAATGAAACGCAGGAGGACGACCTCTTGTGTAGAGGCTCGGAAGGATTCAGCGGAGTCTCGCTGCTGCTCTCAGACTCGATTTTATGAAAGGAATGTTCTGCACTTGACACCCAAGCTAAGTCAGCAACGGACGAGGTGCCCGAGGAAGCGTTGCTCGACCAGCCACAATTGTGGCTGGAGAAAGATGTATTTACACTAATGATGGCACTAAACTGAGGACTCATGCAACTTCCGTACTGAGTGTCAAATTAACTGTAGAGTACTGGGGATGAACACTAATTTCGTCACCACGATAATTGTCGTGATAATAACGATGCCGGGCGGAGGGTGTCGGCCTAAATGCAGGGTGTTTTGTTATGGTTCATGGCATGACCGACACTCCACAGTTCCGATCCTTGTGTGAATATCACGTAAGTAGGAAGTAGCCACGGCATGTGCCGTACTACCATAGGTAAGATTATTTTTCATGTCTCCCCTTTTAAGAAGATCCAAGATTCATTTGATTCTCATCTTTTTGGGTTGAGAAGCACCAAAATTATCTATTCTTGCACAAAATTTCTCACACTGAAGGACCATCCCTGACAACATCTTCAAAGGTCCCACAACAAATACTACTGGAACACAGTGAGAGAAGACAAAAGGCAAGAGCCTAACGAACACCTACATGTTGTCAGCGCAGTCTCGAGGTCCCTCTGTCTCCACTCCGATCCACTTCATCAGAGGATCGAGCAAACCCATCCCAATAAAGAAGTGCCTTACGAGCACTCCAGAATCAGAGGATCAAGACACCGATATTTCCTCTCACTACGAGTTGGCGACATGGAGAATGTTCATTCTAATCACCACGGCGCGGCGTCTCCGTGTGATCTCTCGAAGCGGCTGCTCCGCCCAACACGAGAGGCCTAGCATCATGATGGATCAGGATTATCTTTCTATTGCTAGTGAGCAGGTGCACCACCCAGCAGAAGTCGACTTACCGTCCTGTCCGCAGCAAACAATACCCTCCTCAACAATAGAAGATGATTGCGGCGTTTTCGTCTTTGATGGGGCGTAACGCTCAACTTGAAGAGCACCTTGCTTCACTCAATCCTGATTCGAGATCAATTTCCCCAAGATTATGAAGAAAAGAACGAAATGTTCCTTTTGTGCCCGATGTTGTATAAATCATGCACAATATGCTTTCACCCAAACTTAATATCGAGCTGCCCCAAGCTGTAAAATTTTCACTAAGCGTGTTGTACAAATCCGCTCTTACTTCCAAGTCATTGACAGACCAATTCAATAGATAATATAAGGTATAGTGACATGTCTCGCAGAATTTTCAGCTCCTTTACATTCGTGCACTACTTGTTTAGATGCACTACTTGTTTAGACAAATACACTATCATGAATTTTATAAAGTAGCAATACATTAGGTACTTACTGTGTATGACTACTGTCCCAATGACTTATGTGCCTAAAAGCAACGGCTAGAGGCAGTGTGTATAATGTGACCATGTGACAAAGTCTATTGCTTTCTTAGCTTACGATAATTTGACGATGGCGACACCCTGTTTTATCTTCTCCTTAGCTCATGTTCTGACCATACACGAGCTCTCACACTTTTCACACACAACGGTATACCTCAATTTTTCCGCAAGTTAATCCACATTGCACCGTCAATAGTTGACAATCCAGAGGATGCGGTGAAAAAAGCTGACCAATGATCTTTTGTTCTCTCTTAACTTCCACCTACAAAACCATCACTATGTTGGATCTTTTGTCAAGCAACCACTCGTCGTTCATAAGACGCCGCCGCCGCCACCTGTCTATGCCCCGACACCACCCGCTTGTAACCCTCCTTCCGACGGCGTTCCCTCCTTAGCATGGTCGGGGCCAACAGAACCATCGCCATCATGACGAAAAGAATTATCATCGCCGTCCCGCATCCCCTAAGGCTCGGCCAGCTGAATCCCAAATCGTACAACGTCTCCGGCGGGTCCCATATTATATCGTCGTACCCCATAGGATTCAGGCACTGGGGTCCCGTCCAATTGCCGAGACACTCGCAAGTTTTTTTCTTGGCATGGCACACGCCCCTGGATACGCCACCGCAGGTTTCCGGTAGGGCCTCGGATGCGTTGGCGGTCGTGGAGCACGCGCCTCCGCCGTTCTGAATCGGTTTCAAGGGATGTGCCTGGGATGTATTCGCGAGACGCGTCACTGAGGGAAATTCCTATCGAAAATAAACGAGCAAACGAACGAACGAACGACGAATCGCGAAAAAAAAGAGAGAAAGACTCACGTCACCCTCGAGCTTGTAATTCTTCTCGTGCGCCTCGATGAAAGTCCTCGTGGGACGTTCCATCGTCGAACATCCGACCTTCTGCTTCGGATCTGCCTTATCCTGATACACGCGGACGTAATTGATCTTGTACTCCACAGGCGTATTGAGTATCATCTGGCAGAACCCCTCCGAGAAGCCGCAAGTCTCCTGAAAGCCTCCTCGACAATCGTATGTCTTGCAAGGGCACATGGCAGGACATTGTTTTGGAAAACCTATCATATAAACAATAATAAAAAAGGGGTGGGAACGCGTGCGTTGTTATCATAAATATGCAAGGTTCAGATCTGCTAAGGAACGGCAATCGTAGCGCACGTGACAACCAGGGCCGACCTTGTGCAAAAGGTAAACACTGTGCGAGATGTTTAAGGATGATACAACCATCGGGGGAAGGTTGCAACGTCGAAACTCACCCCACTGGGAGCTTATCGCGGTATTCAGAAGCATGTACATCGGTTCGCTGCTGATCTCTCCTCCGGTACCGCTCTCCCGCAATCCCCTCCCGTCGATTTCCAATACGAACCGATCGTCGATGAACCAACGTAGGTAACCGTGATTCCTCATTGTACCACCCCCGTCATCATCGTTGTCGCCATCGTCCGGCAATTCCCACTCGACGCGATATTTGTGAAATCCACCGAAATGACTCGAATTGAGCTGATGATTGAACGATATCGCATCGCTCCAATAATCCTGACTCGCGGGATCGGTCGAATCCTCGAAGTGATTGTAACTCCCGTAAAACGCGATGTTCATGCCGGTGCCCTCGCCGTACTTCAATCCGTCGTACCACTGTCCCGGTCCGGGGTACCACCCCTCCCCCGGACGGGGCAACCTCCCCGGCGCGACCTGATAGGAATGGGACGCGAAGGGCTGTCCCACGGGCATGCGGACGAAGTTACCCATCCCGGCGCCGACGTTTCCGGCCTGTACCTCGAAGATGTCGATTTCCGGCGCACCACGTCCGACTCCCCTTCGCATCCCGTAATGCACCGCCCGATCGCAGGCGTTGATGAGCTGCGCGGTCCGTCCCTTCTCGGTGCACGACGTCGAACTCCACGGCCAAACGTGCTCGCTGCTACCCACGTAGGTGTGTCGAGCCAGATTCCCCAGCATCCAAAATGCCGGCCATAATCCCCCGACGTCGTGCCTGCCGGGCAACGACATCTCCGCCTCGACTATGCCGCCCGCGAAGCAGAACTTATCCCAAGTTTGCAACATGGCGCTCCGGAAGTGCTTCGTCACCCTCTCCCGTTCGTACCTGACGTCGTTGAACCCAATGACGTCGGTGTTCGCGCTCTCGGTGTATATGACGAGATTGCCGTGCGCGTCCGTGCGCGCGTTGTTCGCGGAATAGTAATGCTGGGCGTCGTTGGTATAATCGTTCTTCTCGAGGGACGTCCAACGCGGATCGTGACCGTCGTGGAACGTCCGATGGGGGGCGTTGAATTCGTCCGAGAAGACTAGGTCGTACGTGCGCGGCGTGGCGGGATTATTTCGTCCCCCGTCATCCCTCGACCCATCGCTCGACGATGTCGTGGTGGTGGTGGTGGTGGTGGTGGTGGTCGTCGTCGTAGTCGCAGTCGACGCCGTGGTCGTAGTCTTGTCCTTGGCCTTGGCGGCACCGCCGCCGCCGCCGTTTAGCGCATCGACGGTCGGATTCGTCTTGACAGGCGATGGCGGGACGTACTGCTTGACCTCCAACGGCACGACGACGCGGGCATCGGGGGGGGTATCCTCGTCGATCCAACCGGCGATGCACGTCGAATGGGGCTGGAGATGTTGGACGATGACGAATAATAATGGGAGGGTGCAATGGAGGACGCTCCCGACCGAGATTTGGGGGGGAACGAGCGACATCATATTATTGCTCTTGTGTGTAGTAATATGATGGGGATTCGAGTTTCACTCTACCAAACCACTCCCACCCGACGGGAACCACGAGCCTGCGACCTATCAGTCTCTCTAAGGAGGGAGGGAGGGAGGGAGGGAGGGAGGGAGTGAGGGAGGGGGATGTGAGCACGGTACAAAAGATGTTAAGATCCCCACCACCATCCACCTGGCCGGGCGAGAGGTTGAACTCTCTCCCCGGGGTTCTTACACTTTTTGATATTTCACTTAGAGTGTATAATATTATTATGGTGGTAGATAAGGTCCTCCCGAGCTCACCCCCACTTTCACTCTCCCCTCTTTCTGTCCACAATAAGTTTAAACGCCCCTCGTGCCTTATTGTGGGATACGATACATTGTTGTAGTATTCGTTTTTCCGGTGTCTACCTCACGATGCCCATGATGTTGTTGAGGTTGTCATTATTTCTCGCTTTATCTCTTCTATGGTAATAATTGTCCTCCCATTCGTTAGCATCTCTCACTCTCTTTTTATTTTCCCCGGAGAGATGCATGCTCCGTCCGCCCTCTCGCGCGCAGGAATCACTGCCAATGACGTCACAGGGAGAGAGAGAGAGGGATGGAGGGGTCCGAGTTTTCCATCTCGAAGAGAAGATCGTTCCCGCCAAAAAATACTTCGTCCTACATCCTTTATCGTACCCCATAGTATTTCCCTTTTTAACTCCTTCCTTCCCGTCCCCACATCACACAACAATCACCAAAAAGAATATAAAAAACAAAACGCCAAAAACCACGCAAACAAAAACTATCGCCGCCCCTCCACGTAATACACTCTAGAGTTCCTTCAAGCCAACAAACAGAAACTTAATTATATATTATCAATAAAAAATAATAATAAATTCAATACCCACAACAAAAACGGCCACGGCCCGCCAACCAACCAATGAGGCTCCTATTTCGCAATCCCGTATCCATACTCCTCGCGCTCGAGTGCGCAAACATCGCGTCCCATTGGGAGGTCGTGGATTCCTTCGCGCTCCCCCCCCGGCCGACGACGACGACGACGACGACTACGACTACGATTACGATTACAACGAATATGCGATGGACGTCCTCCACGGCGATATACGCCAAGCCCAAGAGGGGGGGGGGGGGAAGCGGGAATAACAAGGCCAGGGACGCGGCGCTCGCCGCCCTCGATGCCATGGAGAAACTCGGGGGAGGTTCTTTCTCCTCCATGCCCCCCCCGCCCAACGTCAAATCGAAACCCTCATCCGCGGTTATAACCGCGTCGTCCTCGTCGCTCGACTTGCTACTCGAGATCGTCGAGGAGCCCCTGACGAAGAAGGAGATGATGGAACTCGAAAAGAGGAGGCAAAAGGAGGCGAGGAGGGCCAAGGCGGAGGCGGAGAGGAACGCCGCGGCGCTTAGGGAGGAGGACGAGAGGGACGCTAGGAAGAGGGCGCTTGGGGCCCTGGCGGAAACGGAGGCCGCCGTGAGGGGATCATCGGGCGGGACCGTCGTCGTCCCAGTCGACGACGATGGGGGGGGGGTGATGATGATAATAACGATGGCGGCGGCGAAGGCAGGGCCATGAGCAAGAAGGAGGCGAAGATGGCGGCGAAGAAGGCAGAGAAGGAGGCGGATAAACTCGCGAAGAAGACACTGGAAAGGAGGGCGAGGAAACTCGGCATCACGATCGAGGAGATGGAGGAACGGGAAAAACGGGGGGGTGGTTCGGTCGAGATTAATGACCACGTTCACGATGGGGTCGTTCTCGATGGCGCGAACGGCTCGATTGACGATGGCGACGACCGTGCCGGGGAGGACGACGGTGGGGTGGAGGAGCGGGGGAAGTCGTCGACGTCCCACGTCACCGCCGAGAAGCGCATACGCAAGGAACGTCCCCCCCCCCCGCATACGCATAATGGAATCGAGCCAACCGGATTACACGGCATTACGACTCGAGGATGTGGCGATCACATTCCGCGATCAGGCCGTGCTCAAATTCGCGACGTGGGGCGTTCAGACGGGGGATCGGGTGGGACTCGTGGGGGCCAACGGCGCGGGCAAGACCACCCAGCTGCGCATACTCGCGGGGGAGTTGGAACCCACCGCGGGCGACGTCGTTAAGAGCCACTCGGACCTGAGGGTGGCGATGTTACGACAGGAATTCGTCGACGAGATCGACATGTCGCGAACGTTGCGGGAGGAATTCATGTCGGTATTCGAGGAGGAGAAGGGAATCATGTCGGAATTGAGTCGCGCCGAAATGGAGTTGGAAAATATGTCGAGCGGCGCGGACGATAACATCGCCGATAGGATGCAGGAGGTCTTGGATCGCATGGCCGAATTGCAAGCGAAGGCGGACGCGAAGGGCGTTAACTTGTTGGATTCGAAGGTTAGCAAGATCATGGACCTGATGGGATTTGATCCGGAGGAGGGAGGTGAGAGGAGAGGGCGGGGTCGTGTGCGCGATAGCTTGCCGTTGATATATATTTTGGCCCGCCGCCCTACGCGTGTGTTGTTGAATTTTTATGTCACTCTTTGAATGTAATTTTTTTTTCTTACTTCTCGTTTTTACAAAATAATTGTCTTCTCTCCTCGATTTGCGTGTTGCATGCTGGGGATCGGTAGACTACTCCGTATCCATGTTCTCCGGCGGATGGAAGATGCGCATCGGTCTCGGCAAGGTGTTGCTGAAAGGTACGTTGCGATCAGATTGTCATACTACGTTGTCGGCGGAGGGTCGATTTGTTTTATGGAGAGAATCGATCGCGCCTTCATCACATGCACTCCCGCTCACAAACACTCGCACCCGTAACATAGACCCGAATATCCTTCTCCTCGATGAACCCACCAACCACCTCGATCTCGAGAGTGTCGAATGGCTCGAGGCGTTCTTGCGCAATCAGAATATACCAATGGTGATCGTCAGTCACGATCGCGAATTTTTGGATCAGGTTTGTACGAAGATCGTCGATGCCGAGGGGGGGCTTTGTACGGAATATCAAGGCAATTATTCCAGGTTTTTACAACTGAAGAAGGGTGAGTGCCCTCTTTCGTGGGATGCCATAATTGTCTGTGGTATATTGTTGGACCAAGACGCTGCATTCATGCGCTCTATGACCACACTCATTCTCTACATATCCGTTCGTTATTCGATCCCACCCTTTACAGCGCGATTGGACTCGTGGAACGCCGCCTACGCAGCCCAGGAAAAGAGAATCAGCGAGGAGAGATCATGGATAAACAAATTCCGGCTTAAACAACCGCAGGCCGTGAAACAGCGTGAGGCGCAGCTCGAAAAGTTGGTGAAGAGTCCCGACTATGTCCAAAAACCGCCGTTCACGGGAAAGCCATTCAGATTCCGTTTTCCCGCGGCACCGCGCTTGAGTCCAGAGGTGGCGGAGGTTAAGGGGCTTAGTCACGGGTACGGCAACGGCGCGAACCCACTCTTCGTGGACAGTGATCTCTCCATCGTGAAGGGGGATCGCATCGCTGTTATCGGCCCGAACGGGGCCGGGAAGTCGACGTTGTTACGTGTTCTTATGGGAAAGGAGACACCGAACGAGGGGTCCGCTAGGATAGTCGGCACCAACGTCTACCCTGCTTACTTTGAGCAGAATCAGGCGGACGTTCTCGACCTGGACAAGACCGTACTCGAAACCGTCCAGGCCGCGAGCAACGGTCAATCGTACAACGAATTGCGCGCCCTGCTCGGCCAGTTCCTCTTCAAGGGCGATGCTGTCGAGAAAAAGGTCGAGAACCTTAGCGGCGGAGAGAAGGCCCGATTGTCGCTATGCTGTATGATGCTGCGGGAGAGCAATCTCCTCATCTTGGACGAGCCAACGAACCATCTTGACATTCCCGCTAAAGAGATGCTCGAGGAGGCGCTGCAGCACTTTGATGGGTCCGTGGTGGTAATATCCCACGATAGGTATTTCATAAGCAAGGTAGCGACGACAATCGTCGCCATCGAGGATAAGAAGCTCGTCAAGTATATGGGGGATTACAAGTTTTACATGGAAAAGTCCGAGGCCGTGAGGGCCAAGGTCGAGGCTCGGTACTTCGAGGGGGGTGCGAGGATCGGCGCCGCTCCAATAGTCGATTTGGAAGAGTTGAACAAACCCAAGAAGAAGAATTTCGGCGGTGCGAATATTAGGACAGACCCAAACAAGGGTATCAAGAATGCCAAGAGGCAAAGGGAGAAGGCTATTTCGTGAGGAGTTAATACACTTTAGCGCACACTGAACACGCCAGATATAGTTACAATGCTTCTCTTCTAATATGAACCCTATCGCATTTCGATATCTTGTGTACATTCAAGATAAATCACACGAGCCGTAAAATCTTCGATAAATTTATGTCTAACCTTAGCTTAGCATGCCTACACGATTTATTCAAGGGCTGATAATGCACATTGGACCCCCCCTCCGCCGCTAGTCGGCGCCAATATCGCGGAGGCAATACCACGCCGATGCGATGGCGATGACGATCCCACCTGAACGATGTCACCTCGTCGAGGGAGCAAACGAAACTGCCGAAGCTGCAGCTTCTGCTGCATGCGTTTGTCATGAAGGGTCGATTGCCGCTTGTTGTGACAGCAGACGGCATCCGCTGGGGTGGGAATCGAGACGAGGGATGTGACGGCGGCGGCGAACGACGCTTGGAGGACTCCTCGTCTGGATGATATGATCGTTTCCTCCCTTCCTGACTTCGTCGTCGATATCATCGTGATGGCGTCATCGCGATGTAGCGGATTCGACATCGACGATGTCTGAAATGCCGATGCCGCGAACCAGATGAGAGGAGAAAGGATAAGGGAGTAGTAGTAGTATCGTTTCATTTTTCATTGATTGTTTCGTCGGGTTATTATTGTTTGCATTGCGTTGGATATCTATTATATTTTATTAAGAGAGAGAGAGAGGGAAAAGAGAAAAGGGAGAAGAGGAAGTCATTTTGATCGGAGTTGACAGCTTTTTTCCCCCAAAATCGCTAATCAGCGATCAGTGAGGGTGTCAAGAATAAACGAGAACACCATCTCTTATTCTTCAAACTACTACTACAGTGCCCAGTACAATTGTCCCAAGGCAAAAATCTAGATTTTTGCATGAGTACTGTTCCTATGGTATGTCGCCACGAGAAGTTAGGAGGAAGAATAGGAAGCCTAACTTCTCGTAACGACCTACTATAGGAACAGTACAAAGGCAAAAATCTAGATTTTTGCCTCGGGACAACTGTACTGGGCACTGTAGTAGTAGTTTCCTTCGTATGTCCTCCCTATCTCTCACACATCATGACCTTTTTTTGTATGTTTCTAGTGAGGTTGAGGGAATT
>JALLPB010000583.1:6959-23699 GCA_036939975.1 Cyclostephanos tholiformis | reverse complement strand
TTCTAGGCATCTAATATCGAAGCTAAGGCAGATTCGATATTAGCTGCGGCAGATCTCCAGATAGCCCAAACCAGCCCCCCGCGCGCATCTGATATCTACAACATCGTGACATTCTCCAATAGTTCGTCGACGTCCTCCAAGTTCCCCAAAGGAGCTTGAAATCTTCGCGCAGAGAGGGTATCATCGCAGGGTTTATAAATCGATGATCGTCGGTGTATGTAGACTACGAAATCGCCCTCCTCAATTCCTGTTGTTGGTCCTACTCGCGATCGCATTTCTCATTTGCTTGTCGACTGCAGATTCGGTCGAAAACGGGGAGTGCGACGCCGGAGTTGGCGGCTCGTCGTGCGATGATGATGCTGCTGCTGCCGTGGATGAGGCAAAAGGAGGTATGCGCTTGATGGTAACGGATGAAGGTGACAAAGGAGACGACGAATACGACGTGGAGGGAATCATGTCCAATATTCAAAAGGAATTGGACAAACAAATATCCGAGGTTAAATTCACTTTCAACATCAACGACGAATACGATGATGACATTATCGACGGAGATGACAATGATATCTTCGACGAGGAGAGCATCATCTCCAATTTTCAAAAGGAATTAGAAAAACAAATATCCGAGGGTAAATTCAGCATCAACGTTCTGGAAACGAGGGCTTTTATAACCGGGGATAATCTCATTGCCAGCTCGGACTCGGATGTCGATTCGAAAACATGCGTGGATGATATGTCGGAATGCAAGTTTTGGGCCACCAACGGAGAATGCGAGAAGAATCCCAACTACATGCTCGGTGAGTTCATATTCATAATATATACGTCCGTGAAGCATTTGCTGTCCGTGAAGCATTTGCAGTGTGACATTTCTTCGCCGTTGTTTTCTTAGTAATACGCGCGTTACTTCCATCGCCATCCCCCCCGTGAAAAAATATAGTTAGCTGTCAGTGTAGCTGTATGAAATATTTCGATCTGCCAATGCATTACCATGAATTGCTGGAGGCCGTCGATAAGTACGGCGTGTCACAGGAGGTGTTAATGGGATCGGAATTCAGATCAACTATTAACGTGGTCATCAACACTGTTGCCTACATGGAGACGCAATCGAGTGAGGTCGTGGAAGCATGTAGAAATCAGGACCGGCGTTGTTCGTTTTGGTCCGGTATTAAAGGTATGAAGCTTGGAAATATGATATGCAAAATGTCCTCATTCTCGTCGCCCCCCCCCACCCCTTACGTGGTATGTTCTCAATTTCCGTCCTTCAAATGTTACCGATCGTTATTCTGTCCCCCAACCTGCGCAAGAATGCAAGGCAAATGTAGAGTTCATGAAGTCGAGGTGTGCGCCGGCATGTCAAGCATGCGATCTCATCGATATCAGAAGGCGCTGTCCGCCATTGGAAGACGACGCGACGCCGGGCCTTGCTCCGGGCGAGATGAATCACATGTTCGAGAGGATCGTTCGTACGTCGCCGGGGAATCAATCGGAAAGCGTAACGATCGAAGATGGGATGGTCAATCATACGGTCCGCGTGTACTCACGACCGGAAGCCAATGACGACGACGAGGAAGAGCCGCAGATCAGCTTTTGGAGCGACGTTGCTAATCCGCCGTGGATAATCGCATTGGACGATTTTCTCACCGAGGAGGAGCGCTACCAACTGATCCTGATTGGAGATGCCATCGGTTATAACACAATGAGAAGTCATCAACGGGCGAATAAAGAGTGAGTGACCAACATGGTTCCATATCTCGCGTTCGTTCTCTTTTATATGTATAAGCGAGACAATATTATCACACCTCAATATCGTGTATGTAGTGCAACTTGTACCCACGATAACGTCTGCCATGGGGACCCGATTGTGGAGAGAATTCGTAACAGGATAGCCAAGGTTACTGGGATACCACGGGAAAATTCCGAGTATCACCAAATCGTGGGGTACGAGCCTGGTAATTACTACAGGACTCATCACGACTATGTCCGTCGCATCGATAGAGGGTGAGGCATGCTGATCTGATTCAGTCGATGCTACTCTATCTTCCTGTTTTTACTGCGTAAATATACCTCACGTTTTATCTCGCTGTCCGAAGGGCCGGGCCTCGTGTTTTGACCTTCTTTGTCTATCTCTCCGACGTGGAGGAGGGTGGTGAGTTGTAAATGGCCATGCACAAATATCTCTTCCATGAGCCTCTATTCAAAACATCACATATTTATTTCCTCATTTCGGCATCCTTGGTTGATTAGGTGATATTGCATTTCCAAAGTTGGATGTATCTATTAAGCCAAAGGCGGGGAGGGCGGTGTTATGGCCGTTATCATTGAACAGCAATCCCTCGGAGATGGATCCAAGGACCGAAAGTGAGGTCAAGGACGTGAAAGATGGGGCGATGTACGGTGTCAACGCTTGGTTACATTTGCACGATTACCTCGATGCCCACGATAAGGGTTGTGTTTGAGATGGCTGTTATTATTATGCCCCATTTGATTACGATTCTAATCTGTATAATTAATTCGAACCCCTCTCTAGAGGTTTAATACGGTGGGCGCCCTGGTGGTCATCCTCCCAATACAACAATCTCGACAACGGATGAGAGTGATCATGACATCCACTCAATTTTATGCCCCCGTCCCCCCCCACTCTCCCCGCCCATTTTTGTATGGCCCATCACAAGTCCCCGTACCCCCTTTCGACTGTCGCTTTCCTCAAAGATCGCTCGCACCCGGACGAAACTCAGTAATATACTCGGGCAGGTCCGGCTCCAAATCGTTGCACCCCTTGCCCAAGTTCAGCAAGTGCCTCAGCGCCGCCTCGACCTCCGCCTCCCCCGCGCACCAAAGGTCGACGCGCTGGCACATCAACAACGCGTTCTCGGCGCGCGTGTACTCATCGTTCGGGCCGCTCGTAATGACGTTCCACGTGGATTCGAGCTCGTCGTGTATTTCGATATAACGCCCGAGATCCTTCCCTATCTTCTTGTCCATTTTCCAATCCGGATTGTCCTCGTCGAGGAACGGACGCCACGGATCGAATCCTGGCGAATTCCACCTCGATGTCGCGTACTCCTTCTTCAATGCCGGATCGTTGAGATATCCGAGGAATTTCTTAGCGGCGTTTATGCGTTCGTCGGACTTGAATCTGTTCGTTTGCAGCATGAACCTCAGTAGGTGGGAGGTGTTGAAGTCCAATTCGGTGGTTATGGCGGGCATGGCGTTGTCGGAACAGCGTAGGAGCAATGGCATCGTGGGATTGAGCATTTTCAGCTCCTCGTAATTCTTGTCAAACCATCCACTGCACCCGTTGGGCGGTGGGGGTGGGGTGGTTGGAGGGGGGGGGGGGGGGAATGACGTTCGGATGAACGNATATCCAAAAGCGCACGAAACGGCCCTTTTCTTCCCCCCTCCCAAACCAAGTAAATTTGATTCCAAAACGTTAATGCTCCCCCCCCCCAACCACCACCATCGAAGGTTAATCATCGTGCCGGTCGAATTATTAGGTATTTTTTTATCATGACTCACATGACGCCACGACTCGCCGGACTCTTGGGACAGGCGAAGAACCGCACGACGGGCAAATGACGAGAGAGGGAGGCCTTCCACGACATTACTTATTTCCTATTTCCTTCGGAGGAGGGAGTGAATGTGGTGAATTGGGGAGATCCGGCGGGCGGGGCAGGGCGGCTGGGGTGTATGTTGTTTTGTTGTGTGTGTGTTTCTTTGTTAATCTCGGGAAGAGAATAGGGGGCTCGAAGTTAGAAAAAAGGGGGCGAGGGAAATCGAGGGATGGAAGAAACGAAGGCCAGACATCTGTTTTTTTTTTTTCTTTTTCAAAAAAATAGACAGACACATATTATTATCGTACACACACGTGGTGTTACCGTGGATCAACTTGAAGCCAGATCCACTTTTTTTCCCTGCCGTCCGATACAAACACAGCTGCCTCTGGACCACACGCCAACGCAACGCCGGTGCCCTACATGCTGGCATTGAACCCCGACCCTGAGAGATTCGTTCACACACACAGTGTGTCCTATGGTCCCCCAAAGAACGCCATGGCACCTGTTGCAATTTTAAACGAGAATAGAAACGGAAAGAGGTCCCGCGAGATGATGACAGCGTCGTTGTCATCATCATCGTCGTTGTGTGTCGCGAGGCTCGCGGCGTTCCTCGTCGCCGTTTCGACGACGGCCAACAGTCGGTGCGGCCACTCGATGGCCGGTCCGTCGTTGGTGAACGCGGCCTTCGTCGCATCTCCCGGCGTGGGCGGTCGGATCGGCATCGTCGCATCGCCCGTCGTGCAAGCCAAGAACCTCGGCGTCGTCGGGAGGGACCATGACGGGGTGGAGGAGGATGACGACGACGACGACAGGCCGTTGCGCATGCGTCGCCTCCTGCTATCGCCGAGCCTCGACGATCCCGACCAGAAATCGAAGGTCGAAAGGATCGTCGCCAACCTCTGTACGACGCTCGGCTTCTCGGCGTTCTTCCTGACCAATCCCTTATTGCCCCACCTGCCCTACTCGACCTTCTCGAGCGCGCACGCCGAGGACGAGCTGTACGCCAAGTACGGCGGGAGGGGACTCGATGCCTCGCTGGTGGACAGGGATTGCCTCGTGAATAAGTGCGCGACGCAGGCCAAGGCGTGCCTGCGGGACGATCCCGATTGTCGCAAGGGACTGACGTGCACCGCCAAGTGCCTCGGGGACAACTCATGCATCACCGGTTGCTTCGCTCGGTACGGCAACCCCAACCTAGACGGATTGCTCAAGTGCACGATAGAGGACAACGATTGCATCAAGGTGGCGATACTCGAGGGGGGGGGGGACGCGATCGGCACCGAACCGCGAAGTCCGGCTCCCACCGTACGTAACTTCGACTTGGCCAGCATGGAGGGGACGTGGTACAAGGTCGTCGGGTACAATCCCAATTACGACTGTTACGCCTGCCAGCGCAATACGTTCTCGTCGCCCGAGGGCGGATGGTGGTCCGAGGGGGGGGGGTTGAACTCGCCGTCGCCGGCGAGCGGCGGTGGCCTGATCGGCGCGGTCTTGGGTAGGATGGGCGCCGATCGTCTCCAGGTCGACGTCGAATTCAGCATGCCTCGCATCAACCTCGAGCTGGACGACGGCAGTCCGTTGCCGCCCAGTGGAGTTCGCGAGTCGTTCGACGGACGGTCAGGATTGCAGAGCGTGGGGTACAACGCATACTCCACGCATGAGACCATGATATTCGACTCGAATGTTAACGGTGCCGCCAAGGACCTCATGAAACTCGGGAGAGGAGGCGAGGAAAGGCTATATTCGAGGACTGCGCACTCGGAGGGGGAAATGTTCGGACTGAGTGAGTCACATTATTTGTTGCATATCCGGAAATCCCGTCTGCGCTCCCCCATGGCATGAGATTCAAATATCTCATCATTTTTCTCTTTATATATCGATCACGAATATAGAATTCTGGGAAAATTGGTACATCATCGGACAGAACGATCCGTATCAGGATGAGTTCAAGTTCATTTACTACAATGGCAAGACGAGACAAAACACCTACGATGGCGCGTTCGTCTATAGCCGCACTCGTACCCTCAGCCCTTCTAGCATGGAGAAAGTTTACAAGATCGCCAAGGACGCGGGCATGAACCCCGATCAGTTCTGCAAGATACAGAACGGCTGTTTCGAGGGATCCGACGACGCCTCGTCTCAACGACCGTTGTATGTCGAACGGAAGGGCCTCGGGAGTCCGACCAACCCATTCCGTGGCATATTGGCGAGCACGAGGGTATCAGAAATACTCGGTGTCGAATCGGTGGCCGCCGAGAGCGTAATACCGAATACCATATCGAGCTCCATGTCCGGCACAGTGGCGGGGGGGGGCAATAACAAGAATATCAACAGGCCGTGGTGGAAGGAGGTGGGGGATTACCTCGAGGATCCGCGACGGCATTTCCGGTTGATGGACAGCTTGCGCACCAACATGGATTGGCCGGAGTACATCAAGGCGCGGAATTGAAGAAAAAGTATTTAGTTTGGAATCAATATTCCAATTCGATTATTAACAATTGAAGTTATTAGTTGGAATTCGAACATTCACTTAATGACAAAGGTTACGCTGACATCCGAGCACTCGCGCCCCAGCCACAGTTGCGAATAATTGTTCGCTATGGTCATTCAGGCGCCAAGCAGTCTCGATCGGCATTTCGCCGGAGCTCGCCGAGTGGGGGTGAATGCTAGATGCTTGGGAACTGTCATATTGCCCTCCCCGTTATGACACAGCCCTCATAGCTGTACACTTATACTACCTCGGCTTCATTCATCAGGTACGTAAGCAGAGGGAGGTTGAGCGTGAACGCGGAATGTGGCATTGCATCCTGTGAGTCCCGACTGGTCGCCGTGGAACATCCTCCTGCAATGCCACAGAGAGCCAAACGCCCACTATAATTGTCTTACTAAAGATCCTGCAAACGCTGCGCACTAGCAAAATATCCTTACACTGGCTGTGGTTATATCTCCGATGATGCGAGCCTTCGAAGCAGCATTTCATATCGTAACGGTATGTGAAGTGACACGTCGAACATTCGAGCATGAAGTTTTAACTCGTTGAATCGTGCTGCATCAACAGATTTGAGCATTGCTGTTGTATCTCTTCCTTTGCTCTTAGAATTAATCCCCGTTTTAGATATTGTTTGCAGGACCTCTAAAATTGGGCCGGACAACAGGAGAATCTTTCCCGGGGGTAAAAGTTTCTCGGAATCGCATAGGTTGCGCAAAAAAATCATAACGGTTTCGCACCATTCATAATCATCGGCGTCAACCTTGCCAGTAGTTCGCTTTAATATTTCGTCTCTCAGACCCTTGTCCTGGCACAATTTTGATATTGTCTTCGTCAGATCTGCAAGATGACCAAGACTGATTCTTGCGAATGGATCCCCACTACCCACGACGGAAATTATTGTATCATCAAACTTTCTCGTGGTATTCATTGTGAACACACACGGGCTCCCGTAGCCAATCGATCGGACTCTGTTCAAGAAGCGCCGATGCCACATTGCCGCAATTATCGCGGCCACGCCTCCTCCAAGACTGTGACCGACTATCAGCAATGTATAATCAGGGTTTGCATCTAATTCGGCTGATATGATTTTCCCTGTCATTCCAGCAATCGACCGCGCAGCGTCTACCATTCCCTTGTGGGCCCGACCAAGAATAAGAGGAGGTTTGCCAAGTCGCGGCTTCGTGGTATTGTGACTAACGTCAAATATTCCTCCCATTTCTACATCATCTTCCACAAAGAAGTTCTCGCAGGAACAGATCAAATCAGTCAATATATCCCGCGGTGATAAGCTTCCACGTATGCTCAATACGATTGTCTTTCGCTTGGTATCTCGGGCAATATAGTATGCCTTTTTGCGGTAGCAAAATCGAAAGGTGAAAGGCGCACACCGAGGTAAATGATGCCAGAAATCGTTGTCACAAAAATGCGCTTTGAATCCGTGTGACCAGTCTTTCGTCACTCACCGGCCGATTTGCTGTCGAGTGCCAATTGGCAATCACGATATCTCGTCTATCAATTCCTGTGCTTCTGGCCAACATGCGATAATTTCCACCAAAGGGGTGCAATCTGCCGCAGAACGCGAATCCTTTCCATCCATACGCGGCGCTAGCAAAGGTGCAGTAGTGTGCCAAGTCTTCGAGAAGTTGCTTGTTCAATAAGACGTTGTTGACAGGAAGCACATTTTTCGAATCATCGTCTGTAGCTTGCTCCAGAATATGCTGTAACTTAGATAAAGCCAGAAAGGACCAAGCGACGTCTTTTGGGCTATTGATTGCCACCACGATAAGAAATAACAATTGAGATGATGCTACATTCTAGATTTACACGTGCGTTTCTATCATAACTTCATACCGCACCTGTACATTCCAAATAGGTCGGCGATGCCATACTCCGGAAAACGTTCTATAATGCCGCGTATTGTTTTGAATGCCTTGGCCGTCTCGCTTGATTGAAGTTTCTGTAATTTTGTGTTAGTTTGGATTCGATGAGATAAATAAGAGAGAATTTTCGATATTCCTAACCTTATTCATCCGATGAAGCAACGAGCGTTGTTGCTTTCGCCCCGATAACAAAGATGAGCCCTGTGCAAGTGGGGGCCAAAATGTTTTCAACAACCATTCATCATCATCGTATTCTTCCCCATCATCAACAACCCGCAGATGCTGATGCTTCAATAATTCATCATTTATGGTTGTATTGGTGTTTTCAATAATAAGATCAAGATCATCAAATGTATGATCCACGCCGTCATCATTGCCAGAATCATCATTCGGTCGTCTCAATGAAGTTTTCGACAATATCACATCCGCCGCCCGGCCAAAAAGAGATTTCGCAACATCGAACAATCTCTTCCGAAGAAATGCCTTTTTCTCATTGTCTGCTATTATTTCACCGGAGCGAACTGACTCGTTCGTCTCCCCCTCGATGCATTCACGCTCAACAACGATGTCCGATTTTCCATGCGAGGGCTTTACTTTTTTACCTCCCCCCAAAGGAGTGTTTACAGAGTCCCCTCCTCCACGTGGTATCGCCAAGGCTGTGTCAATACACAGTAGCAGCACCGTCATCAACAACTGTCGCCGGTGAAGAATACATCTACGTGATATCAAACGCATTTGCGGGTTTGTTTTGTTGGGTGTGTGATGTGAATATTATGTGAAGCGGCGTGGAGTGGCGATGCGGCGGCGTCGAGTGGGGGCCGGCCGGCTGTCAGGCGGGCGTTTTCCCGCCTCTTTTTTGTCCCAGCTGTTTTCAGTTGGACAGACGCCCAAAACGTTTGTGTCCGTGTTTGAACGGTTTGAAGTCTCTGTGCAAAAAAAAAACGTCAACTCCGAGAGATGTCAGTGAAGCCATGGGACTGCTCCGATGTTCGTGTCGTCAAAAACATCGTCCATCTATCTTGCCATAAAAAAGAACCTATCCTTCGCAAGTCACCATGTTCTGCTCCATAGCCAGATCCCCTCGTCTTAGCAGGGTTGCCGTTGCTCCGGCAAAAAACCATCGTTTTCTATCCATGACGTGCACTCAATCAGTGAACAAGTTGTACCAGATTCTCGAGGAATACCGTGCCAAGAAGTGAGTCACACCCGTGTCATCTGGCACGATTTACTCCATACGAAATACATCTACCTCACCCTCTCACTCTCTTGCTCCCAATCGATCGGTCGTAGCTTCTCGGAGGAATATCCAAAGCGATTTCGTAAGGACATTGTGAAGGCGGCAACGGTCAACAATCGACATAGGAAAGTCGTGCTCGTGAAGCCCCTACCGCCGTCCCAACCGTTCGTGGCTGTCTCCGCCGAGGGGATCGAGAACGTCCTGCAAAATATCGGCATGGGCCATCGAATATCCAGGGCGGAGCTCGACGAGATCGTGAGCGAGGTTGGGGGCGACGTTACCATCCCGTGCGGGGGGGAAAGACAGAGCGTTATATCGGCCAACCAAATGTTCAATTTGATCAACCGGGATGAATCCCAGATGGCGGCAATCCGGACAGCGTAGGGTAGAATTCGTCACTTCTGTACATAAGAGACTGACAGAAAATATCGACTCGGCATCTCTATTTTCAGAGATTCACACTTTGTAGTCACAAGGGATAGAAAGCATTCGTGAGAAGGGGGATTTTTCTGGAGGCACCGTTGGCATCGATCAAACACACAAGTAATTAAGAGCGCATTTCACGGAATAAAAAAGCATCAATTCGAAATCGCTTCAAACGACATGTTTAACGAGGAAACCGCTCTACGGCTTAATTTCATTTGCTGCACATGAACATTAATATTACCTAGTTGATTCCTCTATTGGTCCCTATTGTACAGCCACCCGATCTCCTCCATCTTACGGAACCAACCGACCGAGAGATCATTGAACCTATCGAACTGATGAACCTGCGCGGACGGGAGTCCGTCGAGGTTCACGATCAATCCGGTCCTCTGATCGATGAGGCCAAACTCCTCCGGCAACCATTTCTGCCAATGAGCGGCGTCCTTGACGTAATAATCCTTACTCGTCCATCCGTTGGCAAGTTCCTCCACCTCCTTAGTGACATTCTCGTATATACGCGCGGCGGTGTATCCCACGACGTGTATCGGGCCGGTACGATGGGGTATCGCCCTGGCATTCTTGAACCGTCCGGTGTAATATAGGTAATTGTGTATCGATTGGTCGTCGCCTATGATATCGATACGACATTCCTCCCTCGTCTTCCAATAATCGAATTCCTCCCTCATCACGGTGAGGTATTCGAGTATGCCCTCCCTCGATCCCATCGTGCTGCCGCTGCATAGCACTGTAGGGAGTGAGCGCGGCGTGGTGAGAGATAGAGTGTGAGGAAAGAAGAATGGTTTTTTTTTTTTCGATATATACTCGCGCGGGCGGAGTATATAGGGGAGGGAAGTATGTACATCGACAACTCACTGGGCGTTTTTCCCAACGTATATTTGCGGCAATTCTGGACCGGAAAGTCCGTCAGCCAATGAGTATTATCCAATCCCGTGCCGGTGACTTCCTCGAAAACGAGGATGGGATGTTGCATACCCAATCTCACCGCGGCCCGGAAGGGGTCTATCAAGATGCGCATTAAAAGGAGCAAAATAATATGATTGGGATTGGGATGTTGGGCCGAGCGATTTTGTTCGTTATTTTTTTGGAGAGGGGGGGGGGGTAAATATTATATACATGCATATCTTCTAAATATAACTGATGAAACAACTCACCGGCCTGAAAGTATGCATCGCGTGCGTCCGTCAACATGATCCCATCCGTGCATTCCGAACATTCCATTAACCAATCCTTGTATAGTACGAATCGTCCGTGCGTCATCTTGTAATCCGGATATTCTTTCGAACATTGCCACGCGTGACGACTCGGTGGATTATTCATGTCTATTGGTTTGCCCTCATTCCCGACATATCCATCGTAGGTGCATTTATCGGCCTTGTAATAACGATGTATCGTGACTTTTTCCGATTCCAAATATTCTACTACATCGGACGGTGCATCGGGACTTATTCCCAATATGATATGACCGTTATATCCGGTAGAGCGCAGGCTCCCCACGAACGTACGATATTGGTCCAAATTCATGTTCGTTGCCATCGACAATACGGCGGAATTGGACGATGACCACGGTCGTCGTTTTTTGGGCGCGAATGACGCGAATACGCCGTCGTCGACGTCGTCGCGCGGTAGGAATAGGGCCGATATTAGGTATAGGGTGTACGACGCGACGATCAACGCCGGCGCGTAGGCGATGGAACGCAATATCGCGTAAGTCGATGGACATCCCCCCCCCCAATTGTTATTCGTCGTCGACGACGACCCCCTCGATATTGCCATCTCGTTCGATTTTATATATTATGGACGGGTTGGTCCTTGCTTGCCACCGAAACCCTTTTTAATTCCCTCGAGGTCTCGCTCGGTCGATGCATGCTCTACCCTACATCTGCTCAATTAACTTACAACAAACCCGCCCGCCCTGCCCTATGGTCCCAATTGGTATGTACTACTTAGGTTTAGGATTTTGCGCGCCTCTTCCCGCTTTTTTTGCAAAGTTGATGCTGCGCTGATAAGATCACAGAGATGATAAAATAAGAGATGATGATAGTATGAATGACATGATGTCACTCCATCACAACTAAACACAGTCACATCAAAGCACACACACACTCAAACATCATGAAAAAAAAAACCATGTCTTCCTCCTCCTCGAAGGGGTTGTTCGCCTGTTGCTGCCTCGCGGTCATGTCCGCGACGTCGGCATTCCATATCATCCGTCCCACCCCCTCCTCCTCCACCGTCATCGTCGGGGGATCCCACCTCCCGCCATTCCCTCGTCGTCGCTCGTCGTCCTCCCCACCGTCGTCACGTCCTCCACGTCGCCATGGAGACTACGACGACGTCTCATACGAGGGCGGCGACGATAATTTTTTCGTCCCATCGTCATCGGGATGTCTCAATCGTCGATCCGTCATCGCCTCGTCGATAATATCCCCCCCCTCCCTCCTCCTCCTACTCCCCCTACCCGTCCTCGGGACATTGTCCTCGATCGACCCAAGTCGGGATGTGGCATCCGCCGCCGCCGCGACGGCGGGCGATGCGGGCACTGCCACCACCATCGTCCCGAACGACGACATGTACTCGCCGAAATTCGTACAGACATATGACGATTTCATCCCGACGACGGAGGGTTGGTCGTACAAGGACGTCAAGGTCGGGGGGGGGGGGGGGGGGGGGGGGGGGGGGAGGAGGAGGAGGGGGAGATACGTCCGCGGTACCACACAAGGACGGCGATCGGGTCGTATACGATTGGAGCGGATATACCATCGGATATTTCGGCAGGCCCTTCGAGGCCAAGGGGTGAGAGAGGGTGGAGCCTTTTTTTTTTTTGATTCGAGGGAGGAAAATGCAAATATTTTTTCCAATTTCGTTCGTTTTTTTACTCATCGTATCGTGCATTTCGCCCATCCATCCTTCTTCCCCACGCATCTCTCATCTCCACCACCAACCCATCCTCAGGGGACCGCAGGGCGGGGCATTCGACAAGGACCTCGATTACTTCCGCACCGTGCTCGGTTCGAATACGATTATACCAGGACTCGACTCCGCGCTCCGAACAATGAAGGTCGGGGGGATACGGCAGGTCATCGTACCGTACGGTCCGCTGTCCTACCCGAGCGGGGTGGATAGAGATCACGATGCGATCGGGCCGAAACCCACGACATTCAGCGGCATGAGGGCGTTGAATTTCGTCCTCGAGAATCCCAGGGTCGATAGGACGCTTTTGTTCAATCTCAAGTTGATCAGGGTGGATAGGGGCGATGGCAAGGGGGGGTTCATCCGCGGAGGATCGTAGTAGAGAAAACAACACGACCAATTCTGGGTCGTGCTCGGTATGGAGCATGGTGGGAGAGGGAGAGTTCCTCGGAATATTCAGGAGTGGACGACGTGGGATTAATAATATATGGAAGGGGGTGGGTGCGTTTGCTTTCGGTGTAGTCTCTAATACTCCATTGAAATTTGAGGTAATTTCGTCCCTAGTAGTGGACCGAGCACAAACGCTCATACTTGGCAATAATCCTCCCTCGCATGTGCACGTTGCAGTTCCCCCGAACACCTTTTCACGAATGGATATACTCAACCCCCCGCCCGGGCGACATAACCCCACCACCGATACGTCAATATTCGAAGCAACGATTCGATCATCCCCCCCCGCCCCCTACCACGAGGATCTACCGACCTAAGGAACGAGATGAAACGCTTGCTGCATTCCTTCGACTCGCAAAAGACCTGATGTACGATCCAATCGTTCGTTGTCCACTGATGTCCGTCTTGATTATCAATGTACTTGGTAAGTCGGCGTGGAAAGCGACAACGAAAAGAAACGGTCATATATTTGAGGCCCTGGACCGAATGAAAATGCAATATAACTACGATACGAAGGGAAAGATGGCGTTCGGTTCATGGAGAACGCGCGCGGGGTGGGGTGAGGTGGAGAGGGTGGGGGGACTCACCGAATTGATCATTCCCTGCGGTACACTATCGTCCACCGAATTTTTCAGTTGGGCGGACTTCGCGAGTAGATTCTTCAGTGCGTTTTGATCCCTGTGGAACATGCCATCCCGTTCGACGACGTGTCTCTCCTCGAGCATCATTTCCACGAAGAATCTAGAGTAGGGCGTATTCGGCACGAGGAACACGCCGAGGTTAATCCCATTCCTGTCCCTGGACGCGATGAGCACCCTCGACCTGTCGAGGCGATCGCGCAGGTGTACCCTCCAATCGATATCGAAGTTCGTGAATGCCGCATCGCAATCGAGCCATAAAATCCAATCGACGTCCGTCGATCGCTTCATCGTTTGGATTATCGAATGCAGCTTTTCCCACTTGGGGCTGTAATCGCGAATTTCGCCCGGCCTCCTCGTCGATCGCCTATCCCTCGATAGGATGCACGTCGCATTCCATTTG
Source organism: Cyclostephanos tholiformis (assembly GCA_036939975.1). NCBI lineage: Eukaryota > Bacillariophyta > Thalassiosirophyceae > Thalassiosirales > Thalassiosiraceae > Cyclostephanos > Cyclostephanos tholiformis. The sequence goes on along the minus strand of JALLPB010000583.1, from coordinate 9,692 downwards.
TCGCAGAAGTATCGCTTATTGGACAGGGATGCATCGATGTATTCGGCATTGAAACGGTCTCCGGGTATGCAAACGGAGATTACCGCCAGCGTTTCGTCGTTCGGTGATGACGATGACGATGATGACGATCGGACGGCATCATCGTCCAAAATATTATGACTTTGGGTAATCGACAGGACCGATCGTTCGGAATCATCATAATCTTCTTCTTCTTCTTCTTCGTCGTCGTCGTCGTCGTCGTCGACTTCACCGTCGCCCTCGTCGTCGTCGTTATCGATATTCGAAACATCCCGTCGTTCGATTGTGCCCCGCAACTCCGTCGGGACCGGGGTACCAAAATCTTGTTCGTTGCCGCCACCGCGTGCTACCGCCGCCGGGGCCAGGAGTCCCGTGAGATATAAGTTGGAACGCAAATATAGAGCCGCCGACGCGATTGCGAATATGATGCAATTCGCACGCTTGCAATTGACCCCCCTCCTCCTGCGATGCATGCCATCGGTCGTCGTCATTATTATTCCCTTATTATCATATTTAAGACTGATAAATCTAAAAGGAAACAAGTTGGATTTGGCGGGAAATTTTTTTCATTGCCATCGGTCGTCGTCATTATTATTCCCTTATTATCATATTTTTTGGCACCAAAATCATTGTAGGTACATGGTATGCAGCAACGCGTGAATAAGAAGTACTATAGGTAGCGTATTGGTCTGTCCTTCTCCGTGAGACGACGGAAGGTGAAACGATGGACATAACGACAACGACACACACACGCTAACAACAGCATGAAATCAAGAGCATAATATCCAGCATCATCATCCTCCTCGTCGGCAGTCGGCACTGCACCCGCCCTCCTCTTTCTCTTGTCATTCCAAAAAGAAGATAAATAATAATGTCGTCGTCGTCGTCCTCCTCCTCCTCCCCTCCCATGAAGCGTCGGACGTGGTGTCCGTACCTCGACACGATAAATCGCACCGTCCTCGACTTCGACTCCTCCGACAAGTCGTGCTCGGCGACGCTCGAGATGTCGTCGCACATATACGCGTGTCTGGTATGCGGCAAATATTTCAGGGGAAGGGGGAGGCATACCCCCGCGTATAGACACAGCGTCGACGAGGGACATTACGTGTACGTCCACCTCACCCACGGCACGTTCTGGTGCCTGCCGGAGGATTACGAGATCGTCGTTAACGACGATGCCGATGGCGTGGGGGGGGGGGGGGGGGACAACGACAACGACGACGACGGGAAAAAGAACGACAACGACGGCAATGCCCTGTCCCTCCTCGACATACGTCGGGCCCTAAATCCACGCTTCACTCGACGTCAGGTGTCGACGCTCGACTCCAACGTCGAGCTATCGCGCGATCTGCACGGACGTCGGTACCTACCGGGATACGTCGGATTGAACAACGTCGGCGGACGTTCCGATTACATCAACGCCGTCGTGCAGGCGCTCGTCCACGTTCGTCCGTTGCGCGATTACTTCCTCCTGTCGAGCGACGATCGCGACGGAAACGATAACGATAACGGTGGTCGTCGCGGTCGTCATCGACGAGTCGTCGGGGGGAACGTATCGCACTTCTCCCCCCTCGCCAGGTCGTTCTCGCTATTGCTACGGAACATGTGGTCCTCGCGTCGATTCAAGTCGCACGTCGATCCGTACGAGTTCGTGCAGGAGGTGTCGTCGTCGTCGAACGGGCGGTATCGGGTCGGGGTCGGGGTCGACGGCGATGCCCCGCACGGCGGAACGGAAGCGGGGGAGTTCCTATCGTGGCTATTGCACCAACTTCACCTCGGAACCACGATGGTCGCATCCGCGGCATATAGGGTCGGGGGAGGGGTGGGGGGGGGAAAGAGGATGAGGAAGAGGATGAAAACGTCGGGGGGGGGGGCGACGGGAGGTACCGATGACGCGGTAAACGTTGCGAGGAGGAGGGGGGGGGGAGGCGGAGGTGGAGGCGGGAGCATAATCCACGACACCTTCATGGGACGGGTGGAGGTGACGACGATCGTTCGTAGGAGACGACGTAGGGGAGAGGAGATGGCGATGGAGATTCTAGACGGCGGTGGAGGAGGAGGCATGACGACGTCCACGACGGGGGAGGGGGGGGGGGGGGGCAATGAAATACTCGCGATCAAACGTGGGGAGGACGATCTTGACGACGGCGAAGGGGACGACAGGGACGGTAGCGACGACGAGGAGACCATCGAACGTAGGCGTAAAAAACGCGAGGCTATCGAATCGCTCGCGAACGAGACGATAATCGTCGAGGAAGAGACCGTGACCGATACGAACTTCCTCCATTTGACGCTCGACATACCCGAGAAGCCTTTATTCAAGGACGCGGATGGAGGTCTAGTCATACCGCAGGAGCCGCTCGTCAACGTATTGCGAAAGTTCGATGGCGTATCTTTCGGCGATGTCCTCGCCGCGCAGAGGCATAACGACGACGGGGGGGGGGGAGGCGTCGTGTCCATGAGGAGGCGTTATCGTCTTAGGAGGCTGCCCGATTATCTCGTGTTGCACCTGAGTCGCTTCAAGCGAAACGGATTCACGGTCGAGAAGAATCCGACGATTGTCATGTTCCCCGTTAGGAACTTCGATCTCGGCCCCTACGTATTCCCGGAGGCTGGCAGGGATGCCGTCCCGACGAGGGAGGAGGTGGAGCGCATGACCGTGAGTTATGTGTCGAGAAATTTTTTTTAGTCGACGGGTAATCGTTTTTTTTTTCG
>JALLPB010000582.1:0-14469 GCA_036939975.1 Cyclostephanos tholiformis | reverse complement strand
GGGAGTGTGGGGACTGTGCCACCACCAACCGCGGAAGGGAGCAGCTCCCCTGTTCATCCTGCCACGCCGTGAATCCGCGCCGGTATGAGATTCTGGCAGGGAGTGCTCCGGCAGCCACCGCCCGGACGACGTATGTGATGCGCTCTGAGCAGCATGTCATCATCCGGGAAGCCTCCGATGGTTGTGTTTCTGTTGTTCCTCGTCCGGTCGTCAATCGAGCCCTCCTTGCCAAGCGCTTGCGGGGGACGATGATTGACATTGTGGGGACAGAGACAGGTGAGAACGGCAGGTCATGCCATGCCCACGAAGTGTATGGAATGCAGCTTGTCCCAGGAAGCAAGGTCCGCATCCGTAAGGAAACGGTAATCTCTCCCACCATGGGTGATGAGGAGGACTGCCTTGTTGCATACGTCATCAGAAATGGTGTCATGACGTGCAAGGTTGGATATTTGCTGAGGCATCTTGCCATTCGTCGTACAGATGATTATGATGGAATGTATGCTCGTGTGGTCGAGGTGTATTCACCTCGATCACCGAGCATAGCGAAGAGACAGAAGTGCCACCGCAACCTTGGGTGCTGTGTGGCTAAGGTCCTTGGGGATGCACCCATCCATTGTCTATAGTAGTCTATACTTGATAATCAACGAATAAAATAATATTATTCTATAATTGATAACCAACAAATAAATTAATACTCTCTAACGGAGGGCAATTGACGACAGCACTTTCGGGGGCTGCTCGCAGTAGACAAACATCATGCTCTGCGATGAAATCAAAGAGGCCATGTCCGGGGGGAAGCGTTGTTCGAAACGGGGTGTTCATGTAAAAGTCCCTAAGTATTTATTGCTTCTTTGTCTGATGCAGCATTCCAGATCGTTTGGCATTTGGGTCTTGTCTTATGGTGCGTATTTGGCAGGCCAATATTCATGAAATGCTGAGGCGCATTCTTACCAACTCCGCCGATGATTTGAATGCATACTTTGATCCGATTGATTCCAAGATTTCCCATGTATGAAAATTTGAGCAAAGCTCCCATGCTTTTGGAGCAAACTATCCCGAAAAATGATATTGTTCCGCGTGGTCAGTCCTTCATTTAATTGATGGTGATGACGGCAAGGATGAATTGAATGTTGACAAAGAGGTGATGGGGGGAAATGACAATAGGGATGTTAACAGTGAAGACAAGGACAACTGCGATGAAGGAGAATGAGCGATGACCTTGGGTTTGAATGTAAGTGCAGGGATGATTTGTTGACGCTCACAACCAATATACATTGGATAGAAACGAATGGAAAAGAATTTGTAAAGAAAAATATTTACAAAATACAACCTCTCATTATTATTAGCATTGACCCATGTCTTTATCACCTTCTTTGACCTTCTTAAGACCCGGCGACGCCTCCTCGTTGGCCAAATATCGTGTTTTACTGAAACTAATCTATCAACTAATTCGGGTGGATAATGATGACAAGTACAATTATATGATGTTACATGGATTGAGAAATAGATCGTTTCCATTTTTTCTATTACAAAACAGAGTACGTCATGTTGAGATACCTCGTCTTGATGATTATCATCGTTGTCTTGTTCCCGAAGAAGATTTTACTTTGACTTCTAGTGTCGGATGTCTCCCATTACTTCACTTTCGGGAACGAAAAGAAGTGCGAACTTGCATTTGAAAACGGATCTGCCATCTCCATTTAGCTTGGGTGTGTCATCTTCTTTAACGAAAAGGGAAAGAACTCCATGCTCGTTTCGCCACATCATGTGCAAAGAGTGAAAAAAAAACGGTGGGTAGATGATGTATCCCCTTTCAGTCCTCCTTTCCGTCATCCTCCTTCTTCCGATCCTCCCTAGCGTACATATCGGGAGGACCGACGAATTTACACCAAATTTTTACCGCCGTCATCAAGAACACGAGGTTCACGAGCGGACGCACGCGATCGTTACCGTACAACGTCGACATCCGTCGGATGACGGCATCAGAGTAGTAGTTGTGGGAGTGGCCATCGTGTAGCGAACTACCACCATCGCCCGACGACGACGACGACGATCCCGCGTCGAACAACGCATCCGATATAGCGACGCAGGTCTCGATGATTGGATCCCTCGATACGATCAACGTAAGTACGACGATTTCGCATACGCATATCGTGCATCCGAGGTAGTCCCCCATCACGCCACCGAGCAGGTAATCCCCCTCGTTCCCCGCCAGGTGAGACACGAGCAGGACCGACGACAGCAGCGTCGCCGCGAATGTCGGGCCGTAAAACATGACCGATAACGCGTAGGAGTACGCGATCGCGAACGACACGCGCGACCACGACAGGATGTGCCTCGCCTCGATCATGTAACGATAGAAGGGGGACTTCGGGCCGTGCTCGGGCACGTATTCCCTCGTGCGCACGAGGTACGGCGCCGACAATCTCGATAATGCCTGCCCGACGAGTATGGCGGGTCCTGGCCCGGACGAATCCATGAAAGACCAACGGGACGCGCCGAGGTGGCCGAGGAGCTGCGCCTTCGCCAGGAGGTACAGGCACAGCGACGCGCAACCGAATGTGCCGACGCGTGAATCGGACATGATTTTGAGGACCTGCGATCTAGACCAACCTCCCATGCCGTCGAATGTATCGGCGAGTCCGTCCTCGTGGAAGCATCCCGTGAGGCACAGGCCGAATATGACGACGAATATCGACGCGCACGCGGAAGGCAATCCTAGCGAGATTTGGAGGGCGTCGTGCAGTATCGCGCACGACACGCCGAGGATGGACCCGACGACGGGCAAATACGACATGCCGCGCATAAGATATCTCGGATGGAGGTCGATGTGACTCGGAGATGGCAGGCGGGTAAGGAACATCCACACCGTGAAGAACGATCGGAATTCGGACTTGGCATAAGTGGTCACGTCGCCTTCCCTTCCCCCCCCCCCCGAAAGTAGGAAGGCGCGTATCTCGGAATCGATGATGTTATTGCGAGATTCGACGACGCCCGGTGGAAGGACGGTACCGTCGTCGTCGTCGCCATCGTCGGCGGCGGAGGTGGCGGCGGAGGCAGAGGCGGCGTTCATAAGATGATAGCAGTCCAGAAGTAAAAATACACTTCTTGGATACGCGGCAGGTAAAAAAAAAACGCTCCCGCCATTTTTGTGAATTTTCTGAGATGGAGATCTCCGATTTCTAATTTTTTTATTTTTTTCAGGGGACAATAATTTTTGACGAAGCGGAATTCAAAAGAAAAATGGCGGGAGCTTTTCTTTAGCTGCGTATCCAACGTAACGGTAATATCGTATCTTTCTAGCTAGGAACTCATAGATGACCCTTGACCATGGCCGGCCTCCATGGGCAGATGAGCGAGGAGTTTAATAATATATATAGTAATAACGTTTATTTTAAAAACGAGAGCGAGAATTTATAAAATACGAGGAGTAAAAGACCAATAATGAGGTGGTCAGAGGTCCCCCTCCACAACAACGACGGGGCGACGATGGGTGGCGGAGTCGAGGGGGAATCGGTGGGAGGGGTGGATATGCGACGGGGTGGGGGGTCGGGACCATCCGCCTCGTCGTCGTCGTCCGCGACATCGTCGAACTTCGCATCGTCGATGCCGCAAATCAAGAATCACAGCGTCACCCATCACATGGGATACTTGTACTGCTTCGGCGGGTACGACGGCCGGAGGAATCACCAGAGCCTGTCGGTATATTCGCTCGGGGAACGGAGGTGGATGGACGTGAGATCGACGACCGCCGCCGCCGCCGCCGTCGCGACCTCAACCTCGGGGGGGGGGAGGGGCATCGCATCGAGGGGACGGGTCGACGTTTACGACGACGACGACGACGACGACGACGGGTACGAATACGACGTCGGGGATTTGCCGCCATCGCGGAGGATGCGCGCGGGAGCGGGGGGGGGAGCGGGAGCGGCGGGACGGCGTACGCCATCGATCGGGGGAGGAGGACGACGTCTCGTCGTACGGGGCGTGCCCCCCCCGGGACGGAATGGACATACCGCCACCCTCGCCATTGGGGGTAGGAGGAGGGGGAGGGGTAGGAGGGGCACCAGGGGTAGGGACGGGGGGGGCGTGGCGCGGGACGACGGCCGACCCGTCGGGGGGGGAGAGCCCCCCCACTGCTTCTCCCCCCCTGACGACGACGACGAGGACGCTCGCCGTCCCACGTCACGATCGTCCGACCCGACGACCATTGTGGATCGCGAGGGCGACGACGACGCGCACGCGCCCGATCGCGTAGACGAGGGGGAACGTGCGGGACGCGTACGACGGCGATGCCATCCTCGAGACGACGGTGGGGACGATCGCGATCGACCCGCAGCCGCGTTCGATGACGACGACGACGACGACGTCATTCCCGAATCCGCGGCGGACGATGCCCTCGTCGAATTGTCGCGCGCGATGGGCGCGATGGACGCCGAGCTGGGGGGGGAGGGGGGGGGGGCGTGCGCGATCGATGACGATGATGAACGGGGGGAGAAGGAGAAGAAGGACGAGGAGCACTGCGCACGCAGGCGGGGGAAGGAGGGGGGGCGCGATGGCGTCGCGATGAACGACGACGTCGACGACGACGGTTCCGTGGACGATGGGCGGTACGTCATCGACGGCATAGATGGCGACGTAGACGACATCGACGATGAAGTCGACGCGCAGATAATCATCATCGGGGGATGGCTCGGCGTGGGGCCGTACGCCGCCGACGATACGTGGGTGCTGGACATATCGGGCGGATTGGAAAGGCTGCGGTGGTTCCGTCCCCAGACTCGCGGCACGCCGCCGGGACCGTGCAACATGCACTCCGCCGACTACATTCCATCCCGCGGCGAGGTGTACGTTTTCCGCGGCGGTAACGGGAGGGAGTACCTCAACGACCTGCACGCCCTCGACGTCGTGACCTATTCGTGGAGGAAGGTCCGAACACATGGCACGCCGCCGGAGCATCGTGCCAACCACTCCTCAGCGTTGCTCGACGACGGAGTTAGGGGTGGCAAGTCGGAGCTGTTCGTCTTTGGTGGTTGGAATGGATCGGAGAGACTGAACGACATACACGTCCTCGACACGGAGACGAGCACGTGGAGCACGCCGAGGATAATGGGCGTGAAGCCCCATCCCCGCGCTGGGATGACGCTTACGGCACTCAGGGGACGGCTGTACCTGTTCGGTGGTAGCGGCACGAGCTCCAAATGCTTCGACGATCTGCAGGTCCTTGATTGGGAGGAGATGGCGTGGCTCGACGTCAATGATGTGAGCGATGCGATCCCCCCCTCTTCCTCTTCGAACGAGGGCAACGGCGACGGACGCCCCCCCCTCTTCGGGGCTTCCTCCGCCTACTACGATAACTCCTGGGAGATGGTGGGCGATCCCAGGGGGGTTGGTGGCGGCGGAATTGACCATCGTGGTAATCGATCCGCGTCGTCGTCTTGGGATGTGCTCGGCGGCCAGGATGGCATGATAACGATGGGAGGGGGGATTGACGACGACGACAGTTGTGGCAGGGGCGGCGGGAGCGTCAAGTTCGCCGACTGGAGGTCGTACGCCGGATCAACGGGGGGGACCCCGACGCGCGGCAACTCCGCCAACCCGAATGACGAGGACACGGTCCCTAGTGTGTTCGTCACCGGCAAACCCCCCGGGAGGAGGGCGGGTCACACGGCCACGGCAGTCGGGAAGCACATATACGTCTTCGGCGGTAAGTTGGGACGAGGCGGACCGTCTCCCCGTGAGGGTACTGGTTTTCGTATTTCGTCGCTCATTCCTCTTTGCCTTCTCTTTCGAACCGCCCCTGCTTCGTTGCGTGTACGCAAATATCTACAGGATCTTGCGGCACCGATTATCTCAACGATTTCTTCGTCCTTGACACCGACCCCCCACCGCCGATGAGGATTACCGAACCACCGAGTCCACAACTTTACGCCAGCCGCCTACGGCACTTTTACAACGACGAGGAATTCTCCGACGTAACCTTCCTCGTAGAGGGACGCAAGGTCTACGGCCATAAACTCGTTCTTTCAACCGTGTCCGACTGTTTCCGGGCCATGTTCATGACGGGTTTTCGTGAGAGCGGGTCCGAGAAGGCGGAAATCGAGATACCTAATTGCTCTCACGGCAGCTTCGTGACAATGATGGAATACATATACACCGGGAAGGGTCCGCGGGACATCGATGTATTCCGTGGAGATGGTATGGACAGGGCCATTGCGCTGTTGGAGCTTGCCGATCAATTCTTCCTTTACAATCTGAAGCAGATCATAGAGGGGGTGTTGCAGCCGGCCGTGAATGGTGAAACTTGTGCCTTCCTGCGTCAAGTGGCGCAGAAGACGAACGCAACCCAACTTGAGGTGTACTGTCAATATTTTGAGAGGAATATGAATGAACTCGTATAGTGATACTGATCACAAGAATAAGTGCTGTTCCTGTACAGAGACTTTGTTGGGGCTTGTCACTTGATACCAACTCGAATTATTAATGTTCTGTTTGTTTAGGTTGTAGATACCAAATACCTTCGCTTAAAGGATTCTTTTGTATTATGCATTCCTGTTGACAATTCAAATGTTGTTAGTGTTAATTCAATTCATTTTTCCTGCTGCCACCAGTGTATGTCAGTCACTCCACCTGCTACTGATGTCCATTTTGTTCACATCATATCACAGTAGCCGCCAAAGTAATTGTTGTATTGCAGCATTGCTGCATCGGTTGCTCTTGCTAGGGCCATTGCCACACTCCTTTTGTCGGTGATGACAGCAATTTTGCTGTCAATGCCATCATTGCGAGTTGCGATGGCAATGAAGAAATTAACAAGTTTGAGGCTTCTAGAGCATGACAATCCTCGAGCTCCAGGTCCATAAACCATCCCATCCATCATTGTTGTGTTGCAATGAACAGACAAAGACACCTAAAAAAAAATAATTATCTCGCCCAAGAAACCCTTGAACTTTAAAATCACTCGCTTTCTTCGCTCTCTTGCACCTTTAAGTGACATAATTGTAAATCGTGTGACGTGATTTGTGAAATATTAGTAGCCCCGGAGAGACACCATGCCACATTGATAGATGTAAAAAGAAACCAACAAGAAAATCGGGTAATAGAGATACCACTTGTAGACACGAATCTTGTTATGATCCAAAGAGATAAGGCAGGAGAGATATCGACGTGTTCAGACGACTATCCATTTTAAATCATTTAATTCTTTTAGTGATAACGTGTTGGCTACTTTATATTTCGGAATTCGTATTTAAATCTCTAGATGAATTGAAACAAACTATTAGTAGATTTGGAATATGTAGCATATGATCTGGAAAAAAGCATCTGCACTGTGTTTGCCAGGCGCTCTCTGCTATCCGATCTTTTGGCTGCGCGATCCATCATCTATGTACGCAAATCGTACTCTCTGGAGGGAGATATTATTATCTCTAGAAGCGGAGACCGCGGCGGTACGCGGTTCTTTCTGGTGTTTGATCCAAAATTTAGGTCCACTGTCCAGCAGGAAGGTAATTCTTTGTAATATTCTCCCCCATCTCTCTAGAAAGAAGAAATCTCATCACGGCTATGAATGTTCTTTTCAACCTCGGATTTTTTGCAGGTGCACCTCACGAACTCGCCTGCCATCGTTGAAACATGGCGTCAATTAACAACCAAGCGGACCAAGAGGACTTCCTCGTTATCCTCGCCGCCTCCGCCTGTGTCGTCCTCCAAGATCATCAAACGAGGGAGACCGCGCCTCATGTCATTCACGCCGTATCTGTGACGCAGCCGGCGCAGAGCTGGACCGTCCTGCGGGATCACATCGATTTCCTCAACATGAACGTGGCGCTGGGGGAGGCCCTGTTGGGACTCCCCCCGTGTGCGTCGGCCCCGGCTGACGTCGCACCGGGCAGCCCGCGGGAGGTGGACGGGATAGTCATGGCGCGGAATTCCGCCCAGGAGTGGCTGTCGTCCGTCCTGTCGGTCCCCGCGGTGAGGGAGAGTCCCATCATGAAGCAATTTCTATGCTACGGCGCCAACGTCGTTCCACCCCAGTTCGAGGGACTGGCCTGGGTTGATTTCACCGCCCCAAATTTGGAGCAGCAGCCGACTGGGCCGGGGCAGGCCCCCACGCCGAATACCAACGCAGCGGCCAAACCCGGCGGCGGCTCGTCATTCTCCCGGCCCAATCTGGACGAGATGGAGATGGACGACATGTTCCTCCTCGACGACGAGCCCCAGAACAAACGGGAAGACGAGGACGATAACTCCGTGTATTCCGAGGACGATGCCGATTACCTCCAGGGACGGTACGTGCCCACCGTGGAGCAAATTACGGAATCCGAGATAATGGAAATCCAACAAGATTACAAGCAGGTCGAAATGGTCGAGGACGTGGGGAGCCTGGCCCAGAGTATGGGCGCTAGTCATCTCGGGCGAAGCTTGAACTTGCAGAAGGAGGTCGGGTTCAGGCAAGCCCAGCAGATGCAACAGCATCAGAAGAACATGCAGGGGGGGATTTATATCAGTGTCCAGGCGAACAATACCATACCGGAAAGTAATCAATCGATCTCTTCCTTCGCTGGTGGGATCGGGGGGGCCATGGCTAAGGCCGAGCAGTATTCGTCGCTGCAGGCTACGCAGGCACATGTAAAGGAGCTCGGAGATAGCTTTCACAGGACGGCTCCTATATCTCCTCCTAGGTTGGATTCCTTTCAGATGATGAAAGTTATCGGAAAAGGATCTTTTGGTAAGTTCTCCCCGAAACAGTTTTTTGTAGTGGCGAGTGCGCGTCTTTTCCCGTCTATTTTTTCACTGCTCTACTAAATTTCTCCCCGGCAACTTGTCAACCACAGGTAAGGTATTCCTCGTGCGAGAAAAACGGACTAATGAAATGTTTGCCCTGAAAGTATTGAAGAAAGACAACATCATCAAGCGAAATCAAGTAGAGCATACCAAAACCGAGCGCTCTGTCTTGGGATATGTGAAACACCCTTTCATTGTGGGGTTGAACATGGCATTTCAATCCCCGGACAAACTGTACTTTGTGTTGGATTATTGTGCGGGTGGAGAACTCTTCTTCCATTTAGGTAAGGTGGGGAAGTTTGAAGAAGAAAGAGCGTGCTACTACGCTGCCGAAATCACGCTTGCCATTGAGTACGTACATGCGCTTGACATAGTTTATCGGGATTTGAAGCCCGAAAACGTCCTGCTGGACTCCCGTGGACACGTTCGACTTACCGATTTCGGTCTATCTAAGGAGGGCATCTCCCAGTCGTCCAGCGGGGCAAATAGTTTTTGTGGCACACCCGAGTATTTGGCTCCCGAAATTCTGAACAGGCAGGGTCACGGTCGAGCCGTGGATTGGTGGTCCCTTGGTGCCTTGCTGTATGAAATGCTCACCGGTCTTCCTCCATTCTATTGTCGGGACCGCGAGAAATTGTTCGAAAAGATTCGCAAGGGGACTTTAGAATACCCCAAATATCTGTCTGAGCGTGCTCAGAAAATCCTACGAGGGCTGCTGACGAAGGACCCGCATCGACGACTGGGCTCAGGTCCCAACGATGCAGGCGATATCAAAGCTCAAGAGTTTTTCGCTGATTTGAACTGGGGGATGTTGATGAAAGGCGAGATTCCTCCTCCATGGGACCCCCAGATTCAGGGAAGTCATGATACAAGTCAATTTGATGCTGAATTTACCAATATGCCTATGAATAGCCCAGGGGCATTGCAAGTGAGTTTTCTTCAACGAAATCATTTTGTATTATGTTTGTTTTGATTTAGATCTCGCTCACAATCTTAATCATCCTTATCTCGTACACCGCTGAAAAAGCCTACCTCCATCGATAATGTGTTTGAGGGGTTTACCTTCACAGACAAATCCTTCGTTTTACCTGCTCGCACCAATTTAAAGCATTAATATTTCACTCTCTTCGGGACTGAAGCTGTAGTGATGCATCCGACCTTTTTCAAGAGCCTGAATCTCTGGTCACCATAAGTCCGTTATGTGATTTGACTCTGGTTGCTGTCCGAATGGAGCATCGGCAATCATGTTTTTGTTCCCTGCTCCCTTAACATTTCCTTGTTGAATTTGTAACTGTCAACATTCTTCCTTGACTGTTTGTTGTCTCCTTAAATAAGACTGCATGATGTGTTATCGTTATAATAGTACACTCTGTATCGATGTGTTAGACCTCTGCCCAGCGTGAAGTCCTTCGACTTTTACGTACAAATCCCATTGTGGCGATAGTTTTGGATGCTATCACGAACTGATTGTTGCGTGTCTGTTGCGATTGCATTTAAACGTCTGCAGTGGTTAAAATGAGGGGGTTTAGAATCCGCCCTAAAGGCCATGGCGGCGTTTGGATGAGAAAGTGGCAACAAGGATGACTTGTTACCACGGTACGCCTTTGTATAGGTGCATGTATTATTTTTATGACTGGTACTTGTAATCGAAATCAGCTCATCTCGATTCGCACGACGCACAAATCAACACGCGCGAACGCGTCCTCCTCCCCCCCGAAATTATATATATCAAAATGGGTGTCCGGCCAACTCGATCCAGACCTCCGTCCTGCGCCTGCCCATGCTGTGCACCGCGTCGTATTGCGCGAATTCAACAAACTCCTCGCTATGATCGCACGGCACGAGGCAGTCCCTCCTCAACATGTCCCTCAATTCCCGATCGGCGTTCCTGACCGCCGGTCCGACGGCCGCATCCTCGAAGGTGCGAATCGCTACGACCCTACCATCCACCGATACGATGTCCACCGACCTCCACTGTCCCGAACCGGACTTTTCGACCGCGTCGTCCGGGGGGGGGGGGGGAGGACCCTCCCCCGGCGCGGCATATCGCAACGGCCACGTCATGGTCTTCTCCCTCGGATTGCTGGCATCGACGTCGTCGTACACCCTCATGAGACTGGGCGATAACGGATCCATCCCGACGGCGAACGCTCCCAATCCGGCGTAGCCGTAATCCCTCCGTTCGTAATTCGTGCGTATGCCGACGTAGCCCGGATACCGTCGCACCTCGTACCCGTCCCCGCGCCGTAGTAGCGTGTATGGCAATTCGGGAGCCGCCGATATCGCGCGCAATCCGTACGGTCGGAGCTGGCCGAGGAAGTCCCGAATCGAGATCGATTTGTCCACCCTGCGATACTGCTCGTCGATGGGAGGGGAGGGAGACGACGTAGACGACGAGTGGTGGTGGTGCGGTACCATGTTGATGGAATCCCAATAATCCCTCTGACCGACGATCAGTATCCCGTTCTCCCCCCCCGGCCGAAGTTCGTATACCGACACGCCCGAGAATACCGCCTCGGGCCTCCACGGCAGGGCCTTCACCGTCACCCTGAGCGTCCACCTCGTGACGACGTCCTCTATCGATGCGCTTCGATCATCGTCATCATCGACCAACGCGACGACCTCCCCCCCCGTGATGGAATGCAGATTGATGCAAGCATCCTCGAACATGACCCTCCCCAATAATGTCCTCCCCGCCAGCATGTCGACGTTGGACCTGTACGATGCCACCCCGCTGAGGGACGATAACGGATCCTCGAATGTTACGTCGGTCGCGTACCACGACTCGACCATCGGATCGAAGAAGGTGGCATACTCGCGAGATAGCACGCGCTTCAGATTCGTTATCGCGTCGGATAGACGATCCCGCCGCGATGACGACGACGACGACGACGACGACGACGACGAGGCGAGGTGCGGAAAGACCGTCCTCGATCGCATGTACGACGATGGGACCACGCTCATCACGACCTCCCCGTGGAGGAAGGCATCCGATGATGCTGGAAGCGATAGTAGCAGGAGCATCGATGCGACGACGGCGTTGACGAAGCCAACGACGACCACTAACGCCGTGATCGACTTGGGCGGATAAGTGCTCATGACCCCGGCCTGTAATATAATAACTCTTCTGATGATCCTTATCTCGTTTTGAGGGGGTGGAAGGTCGCGGCGTCGTTTGTATTATTAATTATATTTTTTCTGTCAAATAATATCATCGTCAGAGAAGACAGTAAGGTACCTACTTGGAATGTAAGATAAATAATTTTCCCGTGACTTGTGACTCTATGACTCAGGAGGACGGACGTGTCCGTCCGTCCGTTTGCCGCTTGTCCGTCCGTCCGTCCGAGTAGAAATTTTCAAGAAGGCGGGGGGGAGCTCCATCCAGTCAACTGAATTTCTTTCGAAGTGTCCAGGGGGGGTCTCCGAAGACGTAGAGCCCTAACTAACCCTAACTCTTCTCCTCTATCCCTCTCTATATCTATTTTAGGAAGCTAATCGTGTAGCTACACCTAGGGACTCTGGGACGTTAGGAGACTGACAACTCCCACTTGATCATAAAATAAAAAATGCAACATGTCCCGTCAGATCACCCAGCCGGTAAATCAGGTCCGATTGACGAACGTTGCCGTGGTCCGACTCAATCGCAACGGCCATCGCTTCGAGGTGGCGTGCTATCGCAACAAGATCGTCAATTACCGTCAGGGCACCGAGACGGATTTGGGCGAGGTATTGCAGACCGATAGGGTGTTCGTCAACGTCGCTCGGGGCGAATTCGCCAACGCCAAATTGCTAAGGAGTTGTTTCGGACATCACGTCGACGAGGTCGAGGTATGTCGCATCATACTCGACGGTGGGGTCGTTCAGGTCACGGACATGGAACGCGGCGCTCGATTGGAGAATATGGCGCGCGAAATATCGTGCATGATATCCGAGAGGTGCATACACCCGACGACGCGTAGGCCGTACACGTCGTGTCAGATACGAGACGCGATGAGATCGTGCGGGTACATGGTCCATCCGACGAGGGGGGCGAAACAGCAATTCCTCGATTGCGTGAAGTTGATCAGGAATACCGGCGTACTGGAATTGGAAAGGGCCAAGATGGAACTCGCTTTGGTCCTCGTCGCGGACGACGAAGACGACTACGACCGCGTCCACGACGATGATGGCGGGGGCATCGGGGGAGGGGGGGGGGGGAGGGGAAGGGGAAGGGGAAGGACTCGGACCTCGCGACGAGGAGGGCGGTCGCGATCGAATTGCTAACGAATGCGGGCATCGTGCCATCCGACATCTCGCCGCCACCGCCCACCGCCGAGGGAGGAGGGGGGGGGGAGGGGGGGGGGAACGATGATGCCGATCGCATGTCCACCCCCCCGCGTAGGATAGTATTCCGGTCGGATCCATCCCTATATCGAAAGATGGACGAAATATCGAGGATGACGTGCGTCGGCGGACGTCTCGAGATCGTACGACAGGTCGTGATGGAGGAGTGGGGAATGAATGCGACGACGGCCAGGGGGGGGGGGGGGGAATTCGAGACGGAACAACGACGGAGGATGGACGACGATGGGGATGGGATTCGGGAGGAGAAGGAGGAGCGTCGTGCGAGAAAGTACGACAACAACGACGACGACGGCGTCGATGATGACGACTCGGATATCGGGGGAGGAGGGGGAGGACGATATAATATATCGTCGATCGTACATGAGCTTAGGACGAATCTCGTATTCGGGGGGGGGGATAATGATGATAACGCGAGAACATCCGACGACGACGTGAAAACAACAACAACGACGACGACCACCGCCACTCCCTCCTCTCGCAAGAAGGCGCAGAAGGCGGCGCAGAAGAAGAGTAAGAAGGCCAAGCGTCGTGAGAGGGAGGAGGTCGACGAACGTGATAAGCGCATCGAGGCCGAGAGGGTTCGTCAGAGAGAACGGGCCGAACGTCTCGGGATATCGACGTCGACGGTAGGGAAGGGGAGGGGGGGGGGCGGCGAGTCGTATTATGTCAGTGTCGATACCAATGCCGACGCCGCCGCCGCCGCCCTTGACGAAAGGGTGGACAGGGCGCGTATGAAGTCGGGAGGAGAAGGGGGGGGGGGGGACGTTCATCCCGCCTTACGTCCGTGCAATACGTGCGGGGGGGCGTTCACGCCCGGCGAGTACCGACTGCACTTCCGAAGCGATTGGCACGGTTACAACGTCAAGCTGAAGTTGAGGGGGGTGCCACCCGTCTCGGAGAGGGAATTTTCGCTTTGCGATTCGGACGTCTTCTTGTCGTCGGTGTGATATGGTTGTAAAAGACTTCGATTGTGGCTGAACGTTATTATTGCGCGACCTCGCAAAATAAGTCCTAAAAACATCGACCAGAAAATGCATCGTATCGTGATAATGAGAAAATAGAGTTAATTTTAAAATAACTACATGAAATTAGACTGCCTCAGTATATTCATATCCGTATAATATTCATCTTGACTCGAGCCTGAGACTTCAACTTGATATTATCTTTTCTATTGGGACCCCTGAAAGGGCTTCAAGAGAGACTAAGGTAAGAGGCCATCCGCAAATACATTCCTGTCCGCCAAGCTGTGAGTATTTGCAGAAAAAGGTGATGCCATTTTTGTTGTTGGTGTGTGCGATATTTTACAATGTTGCTTCAAAACACTATTAGGAATGGAGTTTCGGT
>JALLPB010000581.1:0-15878 GCA_036939975.1 Cyclostephanos tholiformis | reverse complement strand
GAATGCACAGTCCAGTATTGGGACCAGCAGTCCTGCATCGGGACACTGAGGTGGCCAACTGCCAGTTCAGCATTTTGTTGGTCCAGACTCGGAGGTCTGGCCTTTGATAAATGTCTAGCATCTGGCCATATGCCGGGCACGCCAAAAGTACATAATATAGTACACTTCTAAGTGGCTTACATCATGCATTGGTTGTTTTCTCAAGCAAACTTCTGACCATGCAATTGTCATGAATGTCTCAAGCAATGTTTGCAAAATTGATGTATATCCCGATGCCAACTTTGCTGGAATGTATGGACATGATCATACTGACCTTGCATGTGTCAAGAGTTGTACTGGATTCATTATCACTTTTGCTGACTGTCATGTGTTATGGCAATCAAAATTGCAAACAGAGACAGCTCTATCAATGATGAAAGCCAAGATTAAAGCTCTATTAGCTTGCTGCAGGGAGCATTTCCAATCATTGACATAGTTTGTTCATTGGCTTTGGCCACAAATCTTCCAATGGAAATATGACCATGAATGTCTCTGTACATGAAGATGATTTGGGAGCACTTGTGTTGGCCAAGACTTGCCTCCACCTCCACAGTTTACTCCACAAAGCAGGTACTATGCAATCAAGACAATTTGGTTTCACAAGTTATTTTTCAAAGAGATTCGATTGAATAAGTTCGACACAGTTGAGTACTTGGGGGACATTTTCACAAAAGGTCTCACCAGAGTTGTTTTTGGATATCTAAGGAAGAAAATAATAGGATGGTAATTCTCTCATTCTCTCATTGACATTTGAGCCTTGAATACTAGATTCCAGTCTTGAGAGAGACCCTAGGCATTTTATTGTTGGGAAACAAAGGGTAAAGGATCCCCAGGTATTTTTGATCCTGTACTCTACTGCCTAATGAGTCAAGGTTAATGAATTACCTTCACAGTAATGCTTAAAAGAAGCATTTCCTTCCAGAATCAATCCCACTTGGGATGAGATCTCATTATGAGAGCTCTGATTCAATCCCACTTGGGATGAGATCTTATTATGAGAGCTCTGATTCAATCCCACTTGGGATGAGAGCTCATTATGAGAGAGCTCTGATTCAAACCACATGGGATGAGAGCTCATTATGAGAGCTCTGGATGAAATGAGACCTTTTTATGAGATCTCTGAGAAAAGCCTACTAGTTCCCACTCAGGAGCATTTAGTGGGATAGGTCATGTTCCCTACTCATTTATATCTTCATCAAAATAGGAAGGGGGGTGTGATAAAACATTCCTTTGATTGATATACAACACCCCCGGTCAGAAATGGCCCATTATTGGTCACTTGTGCTATATTTATAGTAGATGTGTCACAAACTCACCAAAATTGCACCAATGTTGTCACATAGAAACACCAATGTTGTCACATAGAATTAATACCCAAAGCCCTCAACATGATGATGAAAGGATTTTTGGGTGGGGATGACAATTGACACATCCACATGGACATTATGGTCATGGTGAGGGCCACCATGTTGCAATTTGCGGATTCTAAAAAAAGATAGGTTGAGGAATCAATGAGGATGAAGTATTTCAATGAGTGCAACAATCAAATTGAGGTGGGGGTGAGTGGGTGATGAATAGCAAGAGGAGGACAATGAGAGGGGAGTAGGGGATGAAGCAAGCCAAGCAGAGGTGGTGGGCAGCATGAGGCAATACAGAGGTAAATGACTGGGCAGATATAGTACAAGGGTATGAGGAGTGGAGGCAAGGGCAATTGCTTTGGGATGAGTACATGCCACTGACAGGCTCCAATGATGGTGCAATACTAGTAGGAGGGAGAGATGAGGAGGAGGGGGGGTGGAGGAGGGGGAGGGGGATAAATTGTGAAGAGGGAGGCCAATGAGGAAGAGATTGAGCTGTGAGGGTCATGTTGTCTGGACCATCATTGACTAAGCATGCATGGAGAAGGATGCCATTGCCATTCTGGGTGGACCAATGGAATGAGTGGACCAATGGAATGGCAGTCTTGATGACGATATGCATACATCAACATTCTTCCTCCATGACAACGTGGACTCCACATGTGTCATTGAGAGGGGGGAGCGGATTGGCTTTATGGTGGTGAGCAACATGAGGCAAATCGGTGGCAGAGCGGTAAACAACATGACAAAGTGGATGGGGATAAAGGACATGCAACAATGCTGAGGGTGGTGCCAACACAGTGGTGAGAGGGAATTGGAGGTGGCATCATCATGCACTACCATATCAACTCGTTAGAGGGTCCACATGTCAGCTCCCGCCAATTTATTTTTTGGAACAAATAATATGAAGGGTCCAGTTCCACGTCAATTACAGCTTTTTACTCACTTTTATCCCCCCCCCCTCAAAAAATGGTGATGCATCCCTCCCCCACCCTTGCGCACAATATCCCTTGCCGTCTGAGGGAATCAGTATCTCAATGTTAGAGCATGCCACCTTCCCCGGAGAGTAATTGTTTATCAGGAGATGTCGAAGTTCTAGAAAGGTGATGGTTCAGCCAGAGTGTTTTCTGTTTGAATCTATTCTAAGAGTAATTAATGCCTATACCGACCAAAATATGCTTGTACTCAATAATATGAAAATGTATTCTGATGTCTTATCAATTGGTACCTCAAAAATATCCTATCCGCTATAGGAGGTCAGGAAACAGACACTGATTCACTTGAAATGCAAATTTCTTTCTAAAAGAAATGACTGATAGTCAAATCCATGATGTCTTATCAATTGGTACCTCAAAAATATCGCATCCGCTGTAGGAGTTCAGGAAACAGTCACTGATTCACTTGAAATGCAAATTTCTTTCTAAAAGTAATGACTAATAGTCAAATCCATGATAATATATATATATCGATCCGTCCCCATAATAGGGTACACACCACTCCTCTTTATGTCACTGGTGCGTCCCTTTCTATGTTAACACCTGACTTCTTGTTGCAATCGCTCGTCAGTTTCATTTTGGGTAGAACCATTCTTGTCTATTTGCTCCATCCATATGCGTGTTTTGTACATGCTAAATAGATCTCGAACTAATTCTCTAAAATCGATCCTCCCTTCCGCTTGGAAGAAAAATGTTAATTTGTTGCGGTCAAATTGATACTCCGCATCAACAACGGACATTTGAAGCCCGCGTTGTCGCACTTTTGTACTGCAAATCTTGAGGAGCTCCTCCTCCTCATCTCGCTTAACTTCGAGTAAGGAAATCTCGTCATGTGTCGCAACACGCATGATTCTTTTCATGTCACCAATATTGACAGCGGCTTGTGAAGGGACAGTGAAGTCCCCGCTCGCACTGTGATGGTTAGATCCAATGAACTTTTCTACTGGAATAATGCTCATCACAATACCCAAATCTTCGCCGCGGTCGGCTTCAACTTTTACGTAGCACCCGATCTTGACTTCTCGCGTGATGCGTTGGCCGAGGACGAAATTCTTTTGGCTGCGTTTAAACTTGACACTGTAGATCATTCTTGAACCTGATTTGGAAAGTACAGTGCCAGCTGATGACGGCTGCGATAAGATTCGTCCTTTCGTGTGATCGGAAGCAGGTCGGTGGCATGGCATCATGAGCTTTGCAGCATAAGATGAACTCGAATTCTTTTCTCCCACCGCTTCCATTTTTTCTGAGCCTTCGCTCTCTTCGCGTTTTACCTTACTGCCTTGAATATTGATATCCCTGACAAGATCTTGAGTGTAACTGTGAATTTTTCCTGAAGACGAATTCCTTGGTTGAAGGTTTCCACCTAAGTTTTGTTCGAACAGAGCAAGGGGAATCGGTTCGGTGTTGTTTCTAAAGTGCTGCATTCTACCATCGCCAATCGATCCTGCACTGGCATCCACGGAAGGGAGGGCGTTATCGCTATGAAAGGGGATAGGATTGAAATTAAAATTCAAGGAAGCACCGTGCCGCGGGATGACACTGAAATGCTCAACATGACCATCAAGTTGCCCACTATGGCTGTTCGCCCGTTGGGGACGGGTAGGGGTAAAAATAGTTCTCGATTCGGCTTGAGCAAAAAAATCGAGCGAGTTTTGAGTGATGGCAGGGCTGGCATGTCCTACGATTTCCCCCCACTCGTTTATAAGGAAGTGTGGCGACCCCATTGAATTGTGCTTCTGAAAGGTGGGAGGAAGTGCGGAGGAATGGCGTATATGGTAGTTGTCATCCTGCATTTTTCCAGGGCTCCCAAGGCCAGGGCGTTGTTGCATCGGAGAAGAATGGGACAACTGATACTGTTGGAAGTTTGTATTGACGTTTCTAAGGTCATACAGTGCAAAAAATTAGTCGAGAAACCGTACTGGGGGAAAGGTTGAAAGCTGCGAATGAAACTTACAAAGTGTCCATGCTTTCCGATGGATGTAAGTCCTTTAAACGACCTCCCTGAATAGATGAATCAAAACTGGAAGAACCAGCAACTGAAGCAGGAGATTGAAAACGCCCATGATTATTATTAGCGATTGGGCTCATGCTGGCGACAGGCATCCCAGATGGTAGATTGAAGTTGCCGTCCGATAAACCATGGCGCATATCAATGCGAGGAGAAAGGAGTGCTTGGGTGTCCTTGGTTATGCTGCCGTGCCGAGGAGGCCTAGAACTGAATCTATCGTAGTGACAAGGAGATGAAGTGTTGGTCTCTATGTGATTACTTGGCGCGGGTAATCCCGATCCTCCGTTCCATGATAACGGTTCGTCTTCGTATAGAATCTGACCCGCGGAGGAAGGCAGGGGAGACTTGGTTCCGTAAGATTGTTGTTGGAAGTAAGTTCCTGGAGATGAAAAGGACCTCTCCCTAGTCATGCCTGCTTCGTTAATTATGCTGCCGTGATTTCTTGGAGAAAAGGGACTCTGAGGCTGATTGCCATTCTCAGACAGAAAGTGAAAAGAATTATCAAATCGACCGATCTCGTCGGATGCATCTAGTTGTATAGGAGGAGGCAATAATGAAGTTAGTTCATCTTGCTGACTCTTCGCAGTCGGAAAATGAGACGATCGTTTATCCAAAGACAAATGCGTATTTGAATTCGACGAAAATGAGTGACTAGAATGGCTGAAAGAAGATTCGGCAAAACTGTTTCGGGGTGTCGATCCTAGACTGTCATTGCCTGAGCTTTGATGCCAGGGCAGCTGTTGCTTGTTATACTGGCCGAAAACGGGAGACAGTTGTGTGGGGCAATGGGGGGATAATTCTTTGTGCGCAACAAAATTCCCGCCATTTGATATTGAATGCGGCATTGTCAGATCAGGTTTATGGATAATCCCACTAGACATAGTGGAAGGGAAAGTTAGAGAAGAAAACCCCACGTTTAACTGTTGAATCTGATTATCTGACCTGTGAAAAAAAGAATATGTTGAGTGGGTGAGCATCGCTTCATGGTGCGATATGATATTCTGTTTCTTCATCGTGCCGTCAATATCGCAAAAAATAATAGGCAAATAACAAAGAAGAGTGACGAGATCCAACGTGGATTGATATTATTGAGTTGATCCGCGGTGACGGCGGGCGCCAGAGCGCTCCGATCGTACAAAAAGCTTCACCCACCCCTTTAGCTCCTCTAGCAGGGAGGACCCGCTGCCATAGGGAGCGTTCGACATCATTCCAGTGAACAAGAGATTGATCTCGCGTCAGTGCCTGCCCGTGTTGGTTGTGCATCAGTGTATGGGAACGAGATGAGGAAAGCGATGCGCAAGTGCCTTATTCTCTCTTGGTAGGAAGTCGAAACGAAAGAACCTTGAGAAATGTCTCCCCCCTCTGTAACTTGCGTTGTAAATTAATGAATACCCCAGGGATTGGCTTTAAATATGCAGGAGATTTTAGGGGGTATATCTCTCTTGGGTACTCCGCCAAGAGCATACTCCAGACCATTGTTCGTTGAAGTACGATAGACATGTGTCTTTCCAAAAAAAAGGTGAAGTAATATCTGTCTAATAAAATCCGAAATGTGAAAATTGCAATCAGATTCAATAAAATGACTGCAATTTGTGCGGAATGTCGTACTTTAGGTTTCTCTACATATGTAAGAACTCTCTGGGAAAAATCTTATTTAGGGGGAAGAAGATAGAATGCGAAGGACAGACCCAACTCTAAGACCACACAGCTACAGCACACAGCATCACAGCCCCACAACACACAAAAGCCTAAGAAGTGTAATAGTATTCGTCATCATCACCGCTCACCGCGTATTTAAACAGAGATCCACCATGTCCGCCGCCCCATCCCTCACCCACGCGCAGGTCCAAACCCTCCTATCCGA
Organism: Cyclostephanos tholiformis; assembly: GCA_036939975.1. Classification (NCBI taxonomy): domain Eukaryota; phylum Bacillariophyta; class Thalassiosirophyceae; order Thalassiosirales; family Thalassiosiraceae; genus Cyclostephanos; species Cyclostephanos tholiformis. Next base: position 9,614 of record JALLPB010000581.1, on the reverse strand, counting down.
ATCCTCCTACGACCCATCCGTTTGTTCGAAGCTCGAGTCCTACGTCCGCGCTCAGGTTTCGGCCGTCGCATCGACGTTGGTCGCGTCAGAATCCCCCGACGTAAGGTACAGCTTCGACGCGAATCGCACGCTAATCAAGCTGTATCAGTTCTTCCCCCACCTCGAGGGGGAGACCGGTGTCGAGATCACCGCCCTCGCGTCCTTCCTCTCCCTGCTGCGCTTTCCCGACACCGACTTCGTGGCACTGTGCTGCCTCATACCCGAGAGGGTGCAGTCGACGGAACCGTGCGCGACCCTCGTTCGCTGCGCGGAACTCCTGGAATCTTGCGACTTCGCACTCTTCTGGCCGGAATTTCGAAAATTGGGCATACCCGAGTACGGGATTGTCGAGGGGGGTGTCGTTAGCGACGATCGGAAATTGCTTAGCAATGCCGTCAACGGCCCGATCGCGTCGAATACGATCCGCACAAACGTCATACGCATGCTGGCGAGGACGTACCGCACGGCACCCCTGTCGATGGTATTGGCGGCGCTCGACCTGGGGGACGCGAACTCTCTTAGGGAATTCGGATCGAACGTACACGTGCTATCCGAGGGCGGCGAGGACGGCACGACGACGGCGACGACGACGACGACGAATGCGCCAATCGTCGAGGGGGTCGAGGGGGACGTCGTGACATTCGCCGCATCGTCGGACAATACGAAGCGCGTCGGATCCGCGTACAGGGGGGGGGTGAGCTACGACGACGTGGCAACCATGATGTCCAAGTCCGCCCTACGTGGTCAGTAGATGAGATGGGGTTTTTTGGAGTCTGGAATTTCGTCGAACGATAATGCAAATAGGAATCGTCCATCTTAGTTTACATATATTTTATCACTCTGACCTTGCTTTGCCTTTTGCCAAATTTTTTTAGGCATGAACGTAGAACATTCTAACTTCCTATTCGTTTCAGTGGCTGCTATCAACTCCATTCATTCTGCTCTACATTAATTTGTAAATTTCACTTGATTAAGTATGTTTTGTATTTATTTAGGTTAGGTTTCTTTGCTAGAGTGATCGTTGCAGGTAGGAGCTTGTATTTTGGGGCTTGGAAGAATCTTTGAGATTCTTAATGGAAAGCAAAGGGTTTAGAAAGACTAAGTAAAAAGTTCTTGGAGGATCGTGATGGATGGAGTGGGGGAAGAATCAGAGTGGCAAAAAATCGGCGGGGGCGAGTGGTGGTCCAGTTGTGGTCAGCTTTCACTGGATACCTTTCTGGCTTGGGAAGAGAACGGTGTGATGCTGGAGTACATCTACATTGCGGTGACATGAGATTGTGACAGTGGGAAGCATAGTGGTACATAGGGTCCGGTGTCGAAGAGGAAGTGTTGGGGGATGGGGCCAAGGCGGCCGAATGGATCAATTGCAAATGGTAGGCGTGCCATGTTTTTGTTGCTGCATACTTTAATGCCATCAAATATCGTGTTACCAGGGATTATGGTGTTGATGTTGGAGTTGCATATGTTGCCACGGTTACTTTCTGGCACTTGTAGACTTAAAGATGCATGTCAGTGTTGCATCAGATGCCCGAATATCATAGCAGAGTTACCAAATAATTGTAATGTTTTAGAGTTGACCATAGTTACTATGGTTGGAGTAAATTATCTCAGATTAAATTCAAACATAAATTGACATAACCTAAACTAAATGTTAACTATGGTAAACTTAATTTGTCTGTTTGGTCGTGGCTGGTCATTGGCTTTTAGAGTATACTTATTCCAATTTATGTAATTTTGTGTTGTCTTATGGATGCAAGGTCATCCCGGATGAAATCATTATATACCTCAATTTTGCAGATGTGTTTGCACTGGAAGGATGTGATTTCAGTAGCAGAATTGACAGCATATGGACAGTATAGGGTTGGTTGAAGGGCCTTAAATAGGGAGTAATAATTTACAGTTGATGCATTTATTGAATATCCATGGGGGAATAGTGATTGGAAGGTTTGTTGTAGTAGCATAGTGCAATGAGTGGGTAGGATGTGTGGGGAAAGAGGATGCTTGGAAGGTGATGGAGAGCATGAATGCAGAACTTATGGTCATGTGTTGAATGTGTATGTAATTTGTGCAGTAAGTTTTGATTCTGTTGCCTGCACTGGTATTTAAAGAGACGGTGGAGTTGAGATAATGACAATTTTTCAAATGGTCACCATTGATCTGATCAACTCTAATAGGTGTGAATATGATCCCATTTTTTGAATTGACTGTAACTGCTCATTGGGTGGGTCAAATGTGATGTCATGGGTTTCAGTGGGCTTACTGATGGTGTTTTAACATGGGTTTTTAACTTAGGTTGAAAGGGGGATCCAGATGAAATCCTATCACAATGCTGACGCGCCAGAGCCGGGGGCCCGTTGGTTCATGTGTCCCTGTGAGGATGTGGTTGTCCATGCTATCGTGGACTTTCAAGTGTTGATGGTCCATGAAGGCCATGCAGTCCACGTCGCATAGTTTCCCAAGACTGATGAGGTTGTTAGTGAATCCGGGGATGATGTGCCCGGTGCATGCGACTATGGTGGGCAAGGTGGGGAGTGCCAATTGTGTGGTGGCCACGGAAGTTTTCACCTTGCCAGTGGGCGTACGGATGGTGGTGTGTGGCGCCGCCCAATTGAGGTCGAGGAGCAGGGCAGAGTCCATGAAGTAGTGGTCTGAATCCCCGGTGTCGACAATTGTGGTGGTGGCATGGGTGGGTGGGCTACAGGAGAGGATTGCAGTGGATAAAGCTAATTGTGCATTTAGGTTATCACGTGCTACCCAATCCGGCCCGGATTGTCAAGTAGGTTTGTTTTTGGTACTCCCCCCCATGGTGTTGGAGCGCGTGGCCAAAATCTGATGGCCCTCAGCTTTGTTGGTGCAGGTAGCACTGGTGTGGCCAAGTTTGACACGGTAGCCATGTGTCCAACAGTAGCCATTAGGATCAAATCCGATTTTTGGGCAAGTGGCAGAGGTACCGGTCGCAGGTTGCGGCAAGGTTGGCGGTGGTTTGTTAGCAAGCAGGGTGTAAGCCGTGGTGAGGGCTGTGACACTCGCGTAAGGTGTGCAATCGTGGTGGTGAGGGACACATTGGTCTCCACGAGTTGATTGAGCATTGTGCGTTCAGTAGTGGCGGCCGAAGCAAGGTTGTCAAGGTAGCCATCAAAATGGGTGAATATGTCAGGTGTGATGGAGTCTCCCTGAGCGGCGGTGTTGGCAGTACTCACCGAGAGGGCGCCCGCAGCGAGGAGTTGGCGTTTGTGCGCGATGTGTGCGACACGGTAGCAAGTCTTCCAAGCGGTCCACGTTTTGCTGATCCGGGGGAGCACCTCCCATTCGTCGGTGGGGCGTGGGAAGTGGCTGGAGGCGAGAACAGCGGTGGAGGGATGGCCAGGAGCTGGTCGTTGGACATTGGGAGGTTTGCCAGAGCAAATTTGCGTTGTGCCTCCTCAAGGAGGTTGATATACTCAGGGATCCCGTCGGCTTTGTCGTAGTATGACATCATCTCAGTGGGGAGATTGATGAGCTTGCTCGGATGGAGACCACCGCAGTTAGCATCGAGGTGCTCAATGAGTTCTTTGGCGGTGACGTTGGTGTAGAAGGAGCATTGGTGGCGGAGGTCACGGTACCACAGTTCATCGACTGCATCCCTGATGAACTTAGCCGTGGCATGCTCAGCGGCTTAGAAGGATGCATAATTGTGGACGAGGACAGCATGTTCAGCTTCGGCGCGGGCGCGGATGACTGGAGTGGCGTTGTTGGCAACGACGGGGTAGGTCGGGGGCCGGGCGGGGATTGGGAAAGGCACGCCCCAAGTGGTGGTGTACGATGCCATCGGTTCAATGATACCGATGAGGTTGTGAGAGCCCGGGTCATCGTAAGGGATCTCAAGGAGGAGAGGGTAGAGGATTTCTCAAAGTGTGGTGAGGTTGTCGTCGGTGGGTTGGCCAACAATGGGTTGGAATGATGCTGTGGCAGTGTCCAAGGACGCGGTGATATCCTTGGGCATCATGGTGTTTCACAATGGCACTCGGACCATGGTGTTGGAAGCACGGACGAGCAGACAAACCCGGAGCCACACGCTAGTGTGGCATGCGGTGGCGTGGTGATGCGGAGCATGGCGATGCATCGGGTGGGAGGGAGAGAGGGGAATGGCCACCGTGGAAGCGGTCTGCTAAGGGCAATAAAATCTAGGAAGTATGAAGAAGAGCACAAGCGGTGATAAAATCTACCTCCTAGATTTATGAGCTTGTGCTCAGATCTATGCTAGAGGACGAGGGTGCTGGAGGTCATTGCCGATGGTGGCTGTGACGTCAGCTGAGGGAAGGCAGACAGCCAGACTATTCTGGGTTTTGATCTTACCTAGCTACACACCCCTCCAGGCATAAGAGCGCGATGGGTTCACCCAGCATGAGAATGACGGTGGGCAAGTGGTAGGCGGGTGGGTGATGTTTCGTGTGGTAGTCTGCCATATTTTGCAAGCCTCTGCTCTAGTAAAAGCGGAATTGGCCCTGAGCTGCATGGCACCACAGCCAATGGAGGCACATCCAGATCATCTTGATCCTGCGTTGGATGATCGTATAGCTGATGAAGCCAGAAGCAGCAGAATTGTTGGTCTGGATAGGCGATCGGGGTTGTTTCCATCCCATTTCTTCCAGGGCTGTCCTGAGGGGTATCATTTCACGGGCTGTGGTGTACAGCGCTGCGAGTTCTGCCTCTGTGGCCAAGGCCATGACGAATTTGATGATTTGGGAAATGGTGAGGACTGGCCCATTATCCCGTGGGATGGGCTCATCTTCGGACAGGAAGATGTGGGCGCTGGTGCAGCTGCGAGACCCCACCTCCTTTAAGAAAGCTTGCATCAGAATGAGCAGCAAGGATCATGGAACTGGCATGATAAGTGATCCCGTCAGTAGGGTAAGTTGCGACATAGTTGAGGAGTTGGTTGACAGCTATGGTGGTGTTCTCAGTTGCATGCGCCTGTTGTGAGCTGATGGCACTGAGTGTGGCAAGGAGTTTGTTGTCCACCGCGCGGGCATAATAGAGTAGAGCACCAATAATGCCTTGGATCCACTTGACACCTTTGTCGTCAAGGGGGGCGGAAGTGTCCTTGTCCAGGAGGAACTGTTCTTTAGCGCCGTAAATGATTTCGCGGTGAGCGTGGGGTGAATGTTGAGGTTTGCAAGGTTTTGGGTGGCCGTATTTGAGGAGAAGATTGGCGATGTAGTCGCGCATGGACAAGCGGCATATGCAGTTATCGTAATTCCAGGCAAGGTCAATGCCGGCTAACTTCAAACCTGTCCAGTCCGTTGTGACCGTGTAGTGTTGTTGGAGGACGCGAAGGAGATGGTCTGCATGGCGTTGACCAACAAATTGGAGGCCGAAGTCATCGACGATGAGGACAAAGGAAATGGGGCAGCATTTGTGACTCCAAAGTCCCGGTGTTGTGTCGGATTGGAAATAACCAAAGGAATGGAGTCGTTCCGTGAGTAAATCATTGGCAAGTTTGCCGGCCTGCTTGAGGCTGTAGACACCTTTGTTAATTTCGAAGTACACCCATCCGTTGTGCTCAAAATGGTGGAGGTTGTATTCATTAATAAATTTGGAAGGGATGTCCCAAATTTTGATACGCACGTGCTAAGGTAGAAATTGGAGATGTCGAAGCTGGCAAATCGTGCGTTAGCAGTGGAGAGAACATTGTTGAGTTGGAATTTAACAAGTTCAAGCAAGCCAGTCCTGGTGCCAGTATCTCCCGGGTAACAGATGCAGTTTCCACCAATAGTAATTCGCGTGCGGTTAGGGTCCTCCTTCTGAGGCTGCACCTCACAAACAACCCGTGAGTACGTAACATCCTGCCAACAATTTGCTGGTATTGCAGTAAGACGGATTGGGCAAAAGGTGTTGGTGCCATCAATGCGTTTGCCGGAGGGATTGTTGCTGTTTGTGCTGATGCCCTGGCAGAGCCAACTGAGTTCATTGGCGTAGGAGGTGTCCCAAATTGACTTATAGTCAGGGTGGGTATGGAGGTGGCGGTGTTTCAGCATACGGCTGGAAGTAGGATCCAAGACAGGTAGGGCGACATGATCGGTGGCGCTGTCGGGGGTGGGCTCGGCGTTAGAGTCGGCAATGAGGGCGAAACGGTTGGGAGTGGCTAAACGTGCACGAGTACAGGTGGCAATGGGGGCATTGTCCCTGGAGCTATGCCGCTGTCCCCATAGAACTGGGATCCATGCATTATCTTGATCTGGTTGAGGTGTGTCATGGATGGGGACCCTGGCATGAGGCATGGGGAGCAGTGAGGGCACCCCTGGAAGTGGTGCAGCTGCCAGCACCCCTGGAGGTGGTGCTGGGCTTGGGCGGTGCAAGTATTGTTTGAGGATGGTGCAAAGGACTGCAATGGCATTCAATTGGTTGTTGGTTGGTGCAGGGCACATGCGGCCTAAGGTGGCATTGATTGCATGGAGGGCATGGATAATTTTGTCCTCTGTGGTAACGTGCGGCGATGGGAGATTATGGGGGCGAAATTTGACCGCATTGCTAACAATGACGGTGCGCAATTTCTTGGTGAGAATGCGGTAACAGCAGTAGTGTTTGAGGGCCGGGCTCACGTAGAATCCGTCCTGGGCACGGAAGTCCCACGAATGGCAGAGAGATGGTTTGTTATGTATTTGAACACAGCACCCTGCAGGGCCTAGTGGAGTGGCATCAAAGTTGAAGGGTCCGAACAGTGCTTCCCATGCGGATGAAGCATTGGTGTTGGGTGCGGGCCGGAGGATGTTGAGTGTGAGTTCGGCATGGGGGAGCAGGAGGTCCCAGCGGTTGGCAGGAAACGAAGGCGGCGTGCCGGTGAGTATAGCAAGAAAATTATCCTTGAAGGTACGGATGGCTCATTCCGCTGCATTTCGTTGGTGGACATGAGGTGGGATGAGTTGAAGTTTGCAGTTGTAAGCAATGGCGCATTGGAAGGCAATGCTGGCTTCATTGTCCATGACGTGGTGTGTCGGTGTTGCCCCAACCGCATTGAGACGTGAGAACATGTCATTGTAGGCTGGAATATGGTGACTGTCATGTTTGGAAGCAAAGGCTTGAACAAGGATGGCATTCAAGGTGGTATGGAGGCCCACCATGACGTACTGGTTGCCACTCAGGGAGCCTGGATTGAACCGGCCAGTATCATCCATAAAAAGGTGCGTTAGGGGGAGTTTGTGTAGTTCGATAGTGTGGATTGGGGATGGGGCTGGTTGGCTGGGACAGGCAGGCGCGTCGTTTGGATGTGTTGACGTGGTTGCGCCATATGGCCTTGATGGGTTTCTCTCGCATTGGGGCAGTAACGTGCAACAAGATTAGCCGTCAAACCAGGCCAGGAGTGGTAGGCGCCGCGTTTCACCGCTGCAAGCCACGTTAACTTCACCGGGTACCCTGCAGTTGCATGGAGGTACGTGATGAGGGCTGACATGCTCGGGAGGTCATATGCACGCGAGTGTGCGGTAGTTCTGGTGGATGTGGCATGTGGAGACGGCGAAGGGGGGGTGTTGCCAGGGAGCTGCGTGACTGGCACAGGGTCATCGGATGGTATGATGTGCGCCGGCAATGGAGGACCCGGGGTAGCCACATGTACCTCGGGAGCTGGTGGAGGCGCAATGCTGACATGCCAGAGTTGGGGGCCTCTTGGTTCATGTGTCCCTGTGAGGATGTGGTTACCCTTGCTATCATGGACTTTCAAGTGTTGATGGTCCATGAAGGCCATGCAGCCAGCGTTGCATAATTTCTCGAGACTGATGAGGTTGTTAGTGAATCCGGGGATGATGTGCCCGGTGCGTGTGGCTATGGTGGGCAAGGTGGGGAGTGCCAATTGTGCGGCAGCCATGGAAGTTTTTGCCTCGCCCATGGTCGTACGGATGGTGTTGTGTGGCACTTCCCAATTGAGGTTCAGGAGCGGGGCAGAGGCCATGAAGTAGTGGTCTGAAGCCCCGGTGTCGACAATTTCAGTGGTGGCATGGGTGGGTGGGCTACAGGAGAGGATTGCAGTGGATAAAGCTGATTGTGCATTTAGGTTGTCACGTGCTACCCAATCCGGCCCCGATTGTCAAGTAGGTTTGTTTTTGGTACTCCCCCCCATGGTGTTGGAGCGTGTTGCTGAAATCTGATGGCCCTCAGCTTTGTTGGTGCAGGTAGCACTGGTGTGGCCAAGTTTTTGTGGCCAAGTTTGACATGGTAGCCATGTGTCCAACAGTAGCCATTAGGGTCAAGTCCGATTTTTGGGCAAGTGGCGGAGGTACCGGTCGCGGGTTGCGGCAAGGTTGGCGGTGGTTTGTTAGCAAGCAGGGTGTAAGCCGCAGTGAGGGCTGTGACACTCGCCGTAAGGTGTGCAATCGTGGTGGTGAGTGACGCGTTGGTCTCCACGAGTTGATTGAGCATTGTGCATTCAGTGGTGGCGGCCGAAGCGAGGTTGTCGAGGTAGCCATCCAAGCGGGCGAATGTGTCAGGTGTGATGGAGTCTCCCTGAGCGGCGGTGTTGGCAGTACCCAGCGAGGGGGCGCCCGCAGCAAGGAGTTGGCGTTTGCGTGCGATGTGTGCAGCACAGTAGCGAGTCTTCCAAGCGGTCCATGTTTTGCTGATCCAGGGGAGCACCTCACATTCGTCGGTGGGGCGTGGGAAATGGCCGGAGGCCAGAACAGTGGTGGAGGCATGGCCAGGAGCTGGTCATCGGACATAGGGAGGTTTGCCCAAGCAAGTTTGTGTTGTGCCTCCTCAAGGAGGTCGATATACTCGGGGATCTCGTCGGCTTTGTCATAGTATGACATCATCTCGGTGGGGAGATTGATGAGCTCGCTCGGATGGAGACCGCCGCAGTTAGCATCGAGGTGCTCGATGAGTTCTTTGGCGGTGATGTTGGTGTAGAAGGAGCATTGGTGGCGGAAGTCACGGTACCACAGTTCATCGACCGCATCCCTGATGAACTTAGCCATGGTGTGCTCGGCGGCTTCGAAGGACGCATAATCGCGGACGAGGACAGCATGTTCAGCCTCGGCTCGAGCACGGACGACTGGAGTGGCGTCATTGGCAACGACGGGGTATGTCAGGGGCCAGGCAGGGATTGGGAAAGGCGCACCCCAAGTGGCGGTGTACAATGCCGTTGGTTCCATGATACTGCTGAGGTTGTGAGAGCCCGGGTCATTGTAAGGAATCTCAAGGAGGAGAGGGTAGAGGATTTCCCAAAGCACGGTGAGGTCATCGCCGGTGGGTTGGCCGACAATGGGCTGGAATGATGCCACGGCAGTGGCGAAGGACGTGGTGATTTCCTTGGGCGTCATGGTGTTTCACAATGGCACTCAGACCGTGGTGTTGGAAGCACAGACAAGCGGACGAACCCGGAGCCACGCGTGGGGTGTGGTGGCGTGGTGACGTGGGGCATGGCAATGCGTGGCCGCCATGGAAGCGGTCCGTTAAGGGCAATAAAATCTAGGAGGTATGAAGAAGAGCACAAGTGGTGATAAAATCTACCTCCTAGATTTATGAGCTTGTGCTTGGATCTATGCTAGAGGACGAGGGTGCTGGAGGTCATCGCCATTTGTGGCTGTGACGTCAGCTGAGGGAAGGCA
>JALLPB010000580.1:0-14507 GCA_036939975.1 Cyclostephanos tholiformis | reverse complement strand
CCCCCCCCCCCCCCCCCCCTGCCCACCTCGCCAACCACCAGACACCAGACGAGGACCACCGTGCTTTTTAACGGATTGGATTGGCCGTTCGTTCACGACGGAGAACAGAACGTGGAGAGGCAGTAGAGAGCAAGAGAGCGAAAGAGGGAGAGAGAGAGAGAGAGAGAGAGAGAACAAGTCTCGAGGGAAGACCCTACTGCTATATTTTAATGTAAAAAACGAAAAACGAATAAGGAAAAACGAAAATCAAAAAAAAAAAATGGCGGAGGAGATACGCAACAAATTCGTCTCGTGGACGCTCAACGTCACTTCCTCCGCATCGTCGATGAAGCAGCAGAGGGCGAGGAGGGGGGGGGTCATCGGCGGCATATCTATCGGGGGAGGAGGAGGAGGAGGAGGGGGACGACGCGGTGGGGTCGGCATCGGGCAGCTCTGCGGTGTCGGGGTCAATCTGGCCCTGTATTCCCCTCCACCTCCGTCGTCGTCGTCGTCGTCTTCGTCCCTCGCCACTCGCCCGTCCTCCGCGTCTCGTAATAATCGCGTCGTCATCGATTCCGTCGTGCCCGACGGACCGGCGTATCGAGCGGGACTCAGGCGTGGGGACGTCATATCGAGCGTCGACGGCATATCCTTCGACCGCGGCGTGCTCCGCGATATCGATCTCGTGCCCGACGACGTCGCGTCGGCGATACGCGGCATCGGGGGCACCGAGGTGGTACTTGTCGTGGAAAGGAACGACGCGGACTCGAAGAACTCGGACTCGGACGGACGTCGTCGTCGACTCATCGAGTTCGTGCTAGTTAGGGAACCCATCGGGCTGATCCCGCCCGCCCATGATGGTACGCCGGCGTCGTCGTCCGCGTCGTCGGTCTCGACCACGCGCGATGGGGAAGCGATAGTCGACGGGGGGGGTGAGAAGGCGACGATGGATGCGAAGCTTCGTCATCCATCATTCGCGGCGAGGGGCGCATCGGTCGTCACCGTAGCGGTCGGATCCGACTCGCTAGCTCCGCATTCGTTTCCGGAGGAGAAGGAAGACGACGAGGATTACGACGACGACGATGATGATGAGGAGGAGGAGGAGGAGGGGAAGGAGAGGGACATGGCATCGTCCGCCGAGAGCGCGGACCAGTTCGACGACGATGCGGCTCCGCCCGCGCCAACCGCCCTCGTCGCGTCCCCCCCCCAATCCGCGAGCGTCGAAGGGGAGGAGAAAACGAATATCGAAGACGACGACGACGATGCGAACGGTCCGAGCGTTGAAGACGAGGGCGCGTCCAGCGTCGCTTGCAGCGTCGACGACGCCTCGTCACAGCAGTGGGAGATGCTCTCCGAACGGTCGGGCTCGGCGATCGTCGTTTCCTTCTCGGGATCGTACTGCGGTTCGTCGTCGTGCTACCGCAGTCCATCCCCGTCGGTTCCGAAGAATAAGTTCGTGTTAGTCGAATCGAACGGCGAGCCATATCTTCACCACGTCGTGTTGCCCACGGACACGTTACAGGGCCTGTGCCTCGCGTACAAGATATCGGCCACGAGGCTGCGGATGGAGAATAACTTCTCGGGCAATAGCCTGCACATGGCACCCAAGAGGCTGCGCATACCCAACGTCGCCGCCGTCGGCGGCGCGTACGACAGGGGCACGATGATACGAATTCAGGATAGGACGTCCAGGGAGTATAAGCTTCACGCGTTCGTGGCCGAGATGCCGAGCATGGAACTCGTGGAGGCGAAGGCGTACCTGGACCTTAGCAATTGGGACCTCGACGAGGCGATTAGGTCGGCGAGGGAGGACGAGGGGTGGGATCTGAGGGGAGGCTTCGAGCCGCTCGGCGGCGTTAACGCGACCGTCAATTCGACCGCCGCGCTCGATAGGTTCGGCGGCGGCGGCGGCGGCGGCGTCGGCGGCGGGGACGATCCGATGACGATGTACGCCGTTACCAAGCCCAAGGCATTAACGGCGAGGGACATATACGCTTGTCCGCCACCATTTGACGGTCATGGATTCGAGCTCAAGGATATCAAACGTTGAGAACAAAACGAAATGCGCGTGGTTTTAGCTTTGATACACTTGGTCTTAGGTTTTTTTTTAATGTATAATATTATTCTAGGCAAATGTAACATGTGACGAACCTGTGCAAAGCCACGCCACGGGCAGATCCTGATAGTCTGAGTTGTCATGGCGTCCCCGTCATCTCCCAATGCAAAGCCTCGCCCGTACTGGACCATTAACTAAAGTTGGAGCATGAACCATCCTGGTAGCCTGTGTTATCATGGCATCCCCGTCATCCCCCAACGCACAGCCTCGCTCGTACTGGACCAGTAAATAAAGTTGGTGCACAAAACCAGTATCGATCAGGTAAGGACTCCTCATGCGTTCCGAATATGCCTATGGCAACCCAAAACCTCGAGCACACAATGCTACTCCCACTTTCATCACGTGTGATGGAACGACCAATCTGCCCTGTCTATTCCACGATTCCACTATTTGAATCATCCCATGTATGAAAAGGTGTCATGAATCTGTGGCAGTGCTCTCAAATATTTTTGATATGGTGTCTTCGTGTTCATGTTCGTCATCGACATCATCGGTCTCCCTATCCCATTTGCCGCCAACGCGCCCGTTCGTTCCATGTTCCGATCGCAGCCCACCAACCTCACCATTTCCAGGAGTATTTCCCTCGGCATCGCCATTATCGGGGCCGGCGGGCTTAATTTTGCCATTGCCGATGCTTTCGCTTCCCTCCCCCGAAGTCCTCGTCCACCAGAATTGCGGCAGCACAGCGCTCTTCATGGCCCTCTGTATCCCTATCCCCGCATTCCGCTGCACGCCCTCGTCCAACAACGTCGCGTTGGCGGCCACCTTCAGGAACTCCCCAGCCGTGCCCCGCAGCTCATCGTTCATGAAACTAACCTCGAGCAATCTCAGCGCTGCATCCCTCACGCCATCCGAATTCAGGGCGCGAACTATCAGGTTGATAAGGTGCATCTCGGTGCGTTCCTCGCTGATCAATTTCTGGAATAAAGCGCTCAGACTCGCCAGCGTCTCGGGAGAATTGGCCACCGTCGTCAGGGTCTCTTGTATCGTCCCGCGAAGGGAGTCCTGCCTCAGCGTCATGGCCGCGACGTTGGCAACCTCCTCGCTCGTACGCTGGTACATGGTCAGTCGGTACTGCCAAAATACCACGACGCCGCCGAGGACGAGCCACGCGGCGTACTTGCTCGTGAGTAACGAGTATGCCCCGCCGCTCCTCGAGTATTCCGTCGTCGCCCTGCTAATGACATCGCGGACGTAGCTCGGGCCGCGCTCCCTGAGATACTCACGAAGGTTGTGAGCCAATTTTTCAAGCGCGGGTATCTTCACCACGTGCGATTGTATGTCCATCAATTTGTGCTCTATGATGTAAGCGCGCGCCTCGGCGCGGCGGGCCAATGCCCGCGTTTCGTCCTGTCGCGACGATGACTGCTTCATCAGGTATGCTAACGAGGATACCTCCGCGCGGAGTTGGGCGATTTCCTGTTCGATGCTCGTAGTCGTGGCCGCCGCTGTAGGTACCGCAGTCGTCGTCGTCGTTGTCGTCGAGGAGGAGGAGGAGATGGAGGATGAGGAGACCACGTCGAGCTGTTTGTGCATCTCGTTAGTCCCTGTCGCCGCCGTGCTGACGGATGGATAAGATTCCGTTCGTTTCGATGATGAGAGCAATCGTCCGCGGCCGCGATGGAGCCATGAATTTCTACCACGAGGCGATGATGGACGTGTGAAGGTTAAGGGGGGGGGGGATGTGGAGGTAATAATCGTGGCAGCTGCCCCGCTTCTGCGACCATGGTAATGATATGTAGCTCGAAGAGATCCCATCGAGAATACCGACGAGGGAGAACGAGGTCGTCCCGGAAATAATAGTCGCGTGTGCATCATTTTACCATCGGTGTGCGGGTATCCTCCTTCGACGACGCGCAAAATGTTGGTGGTTCTTGTTTGGTGTGTTCTACACACATTTTACACTACTACCGCTGTAATATCAATTGACGCCTTATTATTTCTGTAATCTAAGGGTTAGCTAAGGGTAAGCTAAGAGGGTTGTTATTTAACTTTGTGGGTTAGGAATTCCCTGGCGTAGCGGGTCTCGTGGGTATGTACCAATTCCATTTTTCGAGGAGTTTTTCGGAAGCGATTTAAGATAGCGCGTTGACTCGTTGCCAATTTCTAATTCCTATTGAATTCCTAACCCTTGCCTAACCCTTATACCTAACCCTTAGCTAACTCCCGACGACAATTGTTATTACAGCAGTAGTACGATATCTACCTAGAGGGGTACTAGTATTCTTCTTCCTTTGGATCATAGTAGATTTTAACATAAAACAATTATCCACCGTCTGCATGCAGCCCTGGGGGCCCGCCTGTCGTCTGTCGACAAAATCCCTTTTCCCCTCTCACCGAGACCCGGCGGATATCATGAGGATCTCTCGACCTCAATCGGTCTCTTACGATAGGAGAACGAGACCATGCTCCTCTCCTCACCCCAATCGCAGAGGTGCACTGACTATGGCATCGCTATGTATCGGCTTCATCATCATAGGCCTCGTGGGATATTCATCGACGGCAATTTTGGCCAAGGAACGCACTACGCTCGAATACCAAGTCCCGATCATCGTCGGCCCGCCCGGTCATCTTTTCGATCCGGTGACGATGCCGACCGAATGCGCGCGTACTAACAGAAGACGCGTGATCGACATGACGTTGATAAACAATGATCTGTCGATCCTCGAAATTCGACTGAACGAGCTTTGGAATTTCGTGGACGTGTTTTTCATCGCGGAGTCGACCGTACCCTTCAAACCGGACGCGAAGTCCAAGCCGCTTTACCTAACGACGCACTGGGAAGATTTTCGTAAATTCCATTCGAAGATGGTCCTATATGTCATTCCACCGGAAATCAGCGAAGGGACCGGGGCGCGGGTGGACTTGGTGGATTTTAGACCGAATTTCAAAATACAGACTGCTCAGCGCGAGGAAGTGTGGAGGAAGATGAAGGAGCGGTTGAACCCAACGAGGGACGATTTGATCATAATTGCCGACACTGATGAAATTCCTCGTCCGGGCGCGATTGAAAAACTTGCTTGCGCTCCACCCACGAAGTTGCCCCGAACGCCCATATGCCTCGAATCTGGAGTTGGTGGCTTCTACTATTACAACTATCTATGTCACATCAAAACGAATTGGAACGTCAAGCCCCTAATCGTACAATCGAATTGGAAGTCTTCCATGCCAGTCAGGACACGTCTTACCAACACATCCACGCACTGCTCCAGCTGCTTTGGATCACTCGATGAATATCATATCAAATCTGTGTCCAATTCAGAACCGACGCGTGACCCCCTTCAGACGAATAATGCGTCCATCCTGGAGCGGATACGAGGGTGCAAGGACTTTTGGTTAAGGCCCACGCAGGACAAAACAATGGAACTTCGCGAAACTGTCGATTCGCATAACATCCCCATCATCGTTACGGCTCATCCCGAGCGATGGCCGCATCTGGTAGGGAAAGGTCCACTTTATGATTCGACACACGACAATGACTCGGAGCCTATGACTAGAACGAATGTCGAAGCGGGATCGAGCACGATCAATGTACCCGTCTGCTCGACCGCGCAGAACACGTGCGTGCGGCCATTTTTTCCGAGTCCAAAAACGGTTGCTTGTCCGCCACAGGGGAAACTTGGGACATCGTCAACCGGCTCATATATTCTACCGAAAAACTTCGTGTATAGATTCGATCAAAAGTTTGCAAATGCCATTCTCAACAACGTCACCACTCTAGGTAGCAGCGTATTGGAGCTCGGTGCCGGCCTTGGGTGTTATACATATTATTTTAATAATAGCGGGCAGTTAACTCAGATTATTGGGTACGAGGGTGCTTCCAATGTGTTTGAAATGTCGGGGGGTCTCGTCAAGCGGGCTGATCTCACTGTAAAACAAGACTTTGGCCAGAGATTTGATTGGGTCGTGTGCTTGGAGGTTGCAGAGCACATTCCAGAGGAGTACGAATCAATCTTCGTGGAAAATATCATTTCTAATTCACCGAAGGGTATCGTGTTGAGTTGGGCGCTACCTACCCAACCTGGCTCTGGACATGTTAATGGGAAGACAAATGATTATGTTATAGCTCTAATGGAGTCGAAGGGATATGACTTCGACATTGAAAAGACTACGTTTCTACGCAGACAGGCTGAACTCGGATGGTTCCAGAGAACCACGATGGTTTACTATTTACGAAATCAAAGTAAGCTATAGACCATTCATTCTACAAAAGTCACGAGAAGAATCATGTAATAAATGAGATTATCTTTGATAACCTCAAGTCATTAGAAAGCGGTTAAACGTAATTTAGATGCCAAGTTATTAATTTTTCGCCGGAAACGCCAAACTAATAGTGTGCATGGATATCAGATGTCTGAAAAGTAGTTCTGCTGTTGTCGAATGAGGTCTAATGAGCATCAACATTATTGGGGGGAGTTCCGTAACCTTGCATACGTCACTAAGGAGAAGTTGAGAAAAGCCTATTGAAGACAGGGGCTGGTTTTGGAAAAGCTTCTTCATCAAGGTCTAAATCGAATAATCCCCTCGCAATGTAACGCCCCCCCCAATGTTACAGAAAACCCATTAATCCGCGATATAGAAATGGGAAACAGGTTTACATGGCTAGGACTTTTCATAGGAAACATGGCTAGGACTTTTCACGTTCATTGTGGCAGCGACAATTAAACCATGAACACCGACGAAATTTCACATCAACTGCCACTTTATTTGTCTTCTCGTTATCCTCTTTCCTTGACTTCTCTCCCAGTTGTATTTTAGTGAAAATATAATTTAAAACGTTTTGGATCTATCACGTGCTCGTTCTTCTGCAGTCGCCTCCATATGCTCATGATCCCAATTCAAACCATGCCTTTGACCGAAACTGTAATCAATCTTTACAGCGCAACCGCTGAGCGAAATCACATTGTAAACTTGGGACTTGTACACTCTACCACCACTCTCGGCAGGGACCAAATCATATCCAATCATTGCATTCCCACCAAGTGACGCAACATGTGCACGTGCGATTGCATTACACTCCGTGACAAATCGATGGTATTCTGCTTCTCCTCCTTTCGATTCACGAATGAAGTGCATAGAAACCGAGCCAAGATATTCAGATATTACCCCCCCTGTGACAGCAAACAACGGGGTCAGCTCGACGGGAACATGGGTAGTCGTTAGCCACGAGATCTGAGGAATTATTCCAGTTTGTGTTCCGTGTGGGTCTAAAGTTCTTTCATGCTGCAATGGTACGAGGCGGGGGATGTTTGCCATGCCATTCGACACCAAAGGATCATTCACCGACGTTTCATGGACAATTTGTTTTTCGTTCCATTGTTTCCAATTTTTGTCACTAATACCAAGAAGTTGGCGCTTCATATTTTCAGGTAGTTTGTCGAAGATGACAGTAGTCTGTCGCTTAACATGATGAATGCGTTGCCTCAATCCTCCGAGCTGGGCATTTTCGAGGAGCTTTCGTTGTGCAATGTCTTCCTGTAGTCGAAGCCTATGTTCAGTCGTTCGATCTTCATCCGAAGCATCGTCGTTTTCGTATAATACTCGTTGCCACTCTGGCAACCGGCTCACACTCTCGTCGCAATCTCGCTTGCGATCTAAAACTATCTTGCCGATACATATTAGTTCTATCATGTCGTCCGGTGTTAAATTGACCTGTGTTCTCAGGCCGCAAATTGATATTGGCGCCATGTGCTTGCAGCTTTCACAAATCTTAAGGAACAAATCCTGAAACAATGACGAGAAATAATGATTGCTTCTTGTTTGCCGAGATTGTGGGTTCCATTTGACTCGAAGCATGGACATGACCTGATTGGAAAGAACGAATATTAACACTATTTTCATGTGAAATGTAAGGACGAAGCAGATGATATGTTCACATACCAGCTGTTCATTGGAGATCTCATCTGCTTTCCCTCCATTTCCAGATCCATAATCAGGAACATGCTGGCATGTGGTGAGGCGTATTCCCGGCGGCAGTTGATCCTCCAATAGTACCGACATGATGTCTTCGTCGGTCTCGTCGTCAATCTCAAGAATAAACGGCCCTTTATCGTCAAGATACAACCGACGCCTCCTACGACGAGAACCTCGAGCTGATTCCCTTTGAGAGGCCTTGACACCCTCAGTGAGTTCGTCCAGATCTTCAAGATCTGGTCCGTGATCTCGCTCAAAATCAGTTCCTGAGGTCAACGCATCATTTGACTCGTTCTCCGAGCAATCTTTTTCACTGGCACTGGAGGTGGAGGAGCTCGAGGAGGAAGAGCTTGACAAAGAGTGGCTGCTACTCGATGAAGAAGAGTTCGACGAAGATGAGTGCTCGACCTTGTCTAATCTATCAAGGTCTGGTAGTTGTGGCTCAAAGTTATCCATTGTGTCATCGGTTATAACATGCTTGTTCGATGCACGAGGTGTTGCCACATATTCTGCCGACAAAAGCTGTGGTGAACGCTTACCCGATACTTTGTCCTTATCACCGCCAATGCTACTGCTGTGACTGCGTTTAAATGACGACGCTGAATGTTCAGAGGTGATGACATTGGCAGTGTTGTTGCGAGCTATTTTTCTCTTCCAGCGCTGTTCTTTGTCGAGCTTTGCTGCCGCCTTCCGAAGTTGTGCCTCTTTTATCTTTTTGGTCATATTTCGCCTCGTTTGCTCAGCTAACCGTTCCCCAGACTCGCTTAGAAATTTTCTGTTCCTTGCAGAGAATGTTTCGATTAATCGTTGCAATTTAACCAGTTGGTTGTCTTCTTCGTCCATGACTGCTATGTTCCGAGCTATCTCGAGAATTCGCGGCGGCGGCATGGCCTCGCAATATACAGCAGTTGCAGTGGCAGTAGCAATGATAAGCTGACTGCCTACATCTACCTCACTCTTTAGACTAAAAACGGCATTCCTTCCAAGAATCTTTAACTTGAGCATTAATTGTCTAAGAAGGTCGAATTCGAGGAAGGGCATTGCTTCTGATACAGCAAGGGCATCGCTTTCACCTGTAGCCCTAGGGCGTGTACGGCAAACCCTAGCCTGGATGAAGACTCCGGGTCCACGCACCGGAAGTCGAGAGGGGGGCTACGATTTAAACACAACGCTGAGTTAATAACAATTTAGATCGACAAAACTAGTTCGTGATGAATATAATTTCACTCACCTCTGTAGTGGCGAGGATTATTTCCGGTACCCACTTTTTTCCGCACATGACACACGGCCTAGATCCATATAGAGCAAGGAAGATTTCGGGTAGAGGTACAACGTAAGGATACAGTAAAGCGGGTGAAGTGCCCACTTTTTTCTTCCATACTTACACAAGTTTCATATTGGTGAATGGAGCAAGCCTGTGATGATAAGGCACGTGACAGTAGGAGCATGGTCGTGCAAGTCGGGCCGGAGGCAGGAAAGATGCAAATCTAGACTTGACGATATCCCTATCCCTCGATGATATGTCCACCATCACACCGTGTTCCCTTCTCTTTTTGGCACTTTTTCCGACGCCCAACCTCCTGATTCGCCTCTCGAGTCTTTGGGCGTTCCTCGTCATCCTCGCGTCTTTGATAACTTTGCGGGACAGATTGCTGAACGGTATATCACACATCGGGGATCCGTCCATGTGCAGGCGACCGTTAACTACGTCGGCCCCCTCTGCCGCCTCATCATCGGGACCCCTCTCGCCCCCGTTGTCGCTCTCGGCCCCGGAGAAGGGCGCATCGGAAAAGGGGGTGTTTGCGTTTGTGCTACTAATGACGCTACCGGGGGACGAATCACCCGGTACGTACATCTTCCTTGCCCCCACACGACGCCCGACCCTGCCGTTCTCCTCGTCGACCTCGTCGATTGCTCCGGATTGGTATAACTCCAACTCTGCCCACATCCGTTGTGCCTGTGCCAGGTCCGGCAGCCCTCGGACGGTGGCGGCGGTCCCCGTAATCGTTAGTACGCACACATCGTCGTGAATTGTCGACCATTCCATGTACCCTAGCAAAAATAGAAATTGTTTGAAGGGTATTAATGAACGGACGGGACGATCGGGGCGAAAGGGAACGAAGAACACATCTCTCCTCTATTCACTCACCAATGACATGACAGCAGCAAAGCGTCCTGGCGTGCGAGCGGATCTCGTCCCGTAGCTCGCTCCACCATCCATCTCTGGTCTCCTGGTCCGATAACTTCGACGCTAGCTTGCCAAGGTACTTGACGCTACGCGCTGTGACGAGACCCCCGATGCGCACGCGCACGGAGGGCGGAAATTCGGTCATTGTGAGAAGCTGTACCTCCTGAGCGTCGTCCCGCTGGCGCGCCGATATCGCGTGTGCGGCGTTAGACGTGCCCTCGTTCATGAGCATAGATAGCATCTTTCCGGAGAAGCCGCCGGACGCGCTCTGCAGCAAATCCTTCTGGGGGGATTCGTCGTGTTGACGGTGACGATGTTGATTCTCGTTCAACGGCGACATCGTCGATTGGACCCCGCCTCCGACTCCACCACCAGCCGGCCCTATGACGGCCCCTCCGCCTCTCTTGATCGGCACAATTTCCTTCCTGCGTTCGATTATGACGGCCGTACCGAACGTCCTGGCTACTAAACCCGAATCGCCCTCCATGTCGAAATTCTGGCTATACGCGAGCACGGCGTTCCCCCCCATCTCCAATACCTTCTTGCACATCCTCCTTCGCACCTTCGCATCCAGGAGGTACATGAGGGTCTGCCTCGTCTCGTGACTAGTCCTCGCCCCCTGTGGATCTCCCCTCCCGAAGCCGCCGCCGTCTTCATCGTCGTTCTCCCCGCCGCTCCACTCGAATTCAGGATCGTCCGCCACCACGAGTTCCTCCACGAAGCCGAAAACGTGCGACACAGCATATCCCGAGTGCCTGTCGAACGTCGAGAACGGGAAAAGCTGAACGCCCGCGGACGAATCGCGGAATGGATTCTTGTCCCCGATGAAGTTCAGCTTTACGGAGAGGGATAGTTCGCCCCTAACCCCCCCCAGGGTGTCGTACAGCGGGAACCAACCGTCGATGACGCACGCTCCCGCGCCGACGTCATCGTCGATTGCGGACGACGTCGCCGCCGGGACCACCCCCCCCGCCGCGCCCGCTCCCGTCGACATCGTCTTGTTCGCCGTCGGATCCCGACCGTCGTCGTCGAGTTGCGCCGTCCTCATCAGGAGCGGATTGAGGTCGATGTAGACCAGGCCGACGCTACTGCCCCCCCCGCCGACCGGGCCACCACCCCCGCCCCCGCCATCGTCCGTCGTCGCGTCCCACACGTGAAATAACAGCGGCTCGTCCTGCAATAGCGTGTCGTCGGGTACCTCGAAGCGGAATTCCTCGTTGAAGGTCGGTTCGTACGAGCGGTACACGGTGCGCGTGCGCGCCGAGTAGCATCGCGACGTCCGACCCGAGGGGGGGGGAGGCACGTAGCCGTGACCGTGATGACCGCGATCGTCCGACGATGGGTTGATGGGAGGAGGAGGAGCGACGACCTCACCCGACGATCCCCTCCCCGCAATGTTCTGCCAGGGGAAATTGGACAGCGTACGATGATGATGGTGTTGGTGATAGTGCTGATGATGCCCACCCCGTCCGCCGCCGAAGGAGCCACCCCCCGGACGGTGGACGTCCCCCCCCGAAACCGACGACGACGACGAGCCGCCGCCCCCCCCCCCACCGCCGCTGCCCGGATGGCCGCTCGTATCCTCGTCGTCGCCGTCGTCCTCCGGATCGGCGTCGTCGTACTCGGCGACGGAGTGACCGCCGAGGGTGACGGTGACGTGGGTCGTGGGAGGCACTCGCGGCGGAGGCGGTGGCGTCGCACTGCTGCTACCGGACGTCGTGGATGACACGGTCGGTACGTGGCCGCTGCCGTGCGGGTGATTCGTCGCCCCGACGCCTCCCCCCGATGTCACCCTGCGCGGGGAGAACGCCGCCAACGACGATGACGAAGAAGACGACGATGACGACGACGCGGCGGAGGGGGGGGGGGGGGCATTGTAGAGGTAGGAGAGGTTCCTCGCCGCCCTTATTCGAACCTTAACCGTGGATGGCATTGTATCACAGCCTCATGGTGTTCTGTTGCACAGTGTGTTTTTTACAATAAAACTACCCATCTCTACTTCTTAAGGGTTTCGCGTCCGTCTTTGCACGAAGCTGTCAACAGAGACGAGGCAGGGGGGACGAGACGAGAGGGCGGCTCCCGCCCGCTCGCCCGGCCCCCGATGTTGACAGAGAAAAGGCGGGAAAGCATCTCGGGCACAGACAGACCATTATTTAATTTTCATTTCTCCCCCACGCCGCCGTATTAAAATCTCTCTCGATAATTATTTATTACCTCTCTCTCTAGGATTTTATGACGTTGACAAAATGATGCGGCTCCTCCTTTTATCACTCACGGCCTCGACGGCGATGGGCTTCCTCACCCGACCCGCCTCCGTCCTCGGCGGTAGTCCGCTCCTCCCGCTCCACGCATCGATCACGCGCATGATGCCGGAGGGCGATCCCGAGGGTCCGCCCCCCGAGCCTGCCAAACCCCCCAAGCCCTCCCCCAACGTCCCCACCGTCGAGGGGGGGTCCGGACAGCTCGACGTCATCTCCCGCCTACTGAAGGATCGCATCCTCCTCCTGGGCACGGACGTGAACGACGAGGTCGCGAACGTATTGGTCGCGCAGCTGCTGTACCTAGCGAACGAGGACCCCGAGCGTGACATCACCCTGTACATCAACTCCCCCGGCGGGTCCGTCTCGGCGGGACTGGCCATATACGACACGATGCAGTTCATACCATGCGACGTCCAGACTGTTTGCTTCGGCATGGCCGCGTCCATGGGCGCGTTCCTCCTCGGCGCCGGTGCGCCGGGCAAGCGCAAGTCCCTTCCCAACTCCAGGATAATGATACACCAGCCGCTGGGCGGCGCTCAGGGACAGGCCGCCGACATCGAAATACAGGCGAAGGAGATACTCTTCGTTAAGGCCTGCCTTAACAAGTACATCGCGCAGTACTGCGATCAACCGGTGGAGAAGATCGAGGAGGACACCGACAGGGATTTCTTCATGACACCCGGCGAGGCCCTGAATTACGGCATAATCGACGAGGTGGGGTGGACGCAAATATTGGCTTCGCTGTGATTTCATTTTCATTTATTTTTTCCTTACCCGGACGGATGTTCCCCGTCGTTTCGTTCTTATCGTTTCATCCCTCATACTTAGGTCATCAAGACAAAGACAAGTCACATCCCCCTCCCGGCGATGCCGAGTTTGAAATTTTAGTGAGAGACGGGGGTAGAGTGGTCGTGGTGGGATGAGGTGGGGTGGGGTGGAAGGGGGGGGGTCTAGCCAAATATGGAATATGATACAAATCGGATAGGTGGGAATGGATCTTTTTTAGTTTTCATAATATTGTTGGCAGACAATTTTCACAGTTGAGCGGCGAAAGTCGACGCACAGGATGTGTTGCTACTGAGTTTGATTCGACGAAGATACTATTTTTCTTTCCCCTAATTTGCTATTCTGAGTAATAAGTCACAAATCAGCCTTAGTGCAAAAAATGTGTGGTGGTCGGTTGAGATCCCTCCCTTACTCTACCATGCCATGCTCTCCCCTCTTTGGAATTTCGCTCACGATTATCCACATCACCTTAAAGGGCATGATAGGTAGACAGTGTGGAATCAACCACTAGTAGCCACTAATGCAAGAGGCAAATGTGTATTTTGCATAATAAGCTAGTATGGTACCCTTTTGGGGGGTTTCTTACCATGACGCTCTCATGAGAATAATAGCTACGAATAAGGATGATCAACCATGTGAGATTAGCTTTGCTACTTAGTCCTTAGCCTCTAAGGCAGAAGTGCGAAACAAAGTTTAATCATTTTTCAGTTGCAAATGAAGAAACCTAAATGGTTAATAATTGTATATTATGAGAAGATGAATAAGTATAAATAAAAATAGCACTGCACTTGATCAATGAGGAAATTTCTCCACTTCTCATTTTCCTACCTCTAAATCGGTTTACAACTTGATCACCAGTGTTGTTAGTGGCATCTTCTCCCAGTTTCTCTCTCTCCATGAGCTTATCATGACTCAGCATCATTTTTACCTCCTCCATCTTTATTCTCTCTATTTATTTTCTTGTTTACAACTCTTTCCCTTCATGTTCCTCCGAAGAACAAAATTTTGATCTGGCAAAATTAATTTTCATGAGAGTATGGTATGTGCATGCCGATCCAAATAATTTTATCTAGTAATTATGTAATGCTCTAAGTAAAATTAATTTTTATGCTACAAAAATTAATTTTTATTAGAGTATGGTATGTGTACGCTGATCCAATTAATTGGATCAAAAAAATACATAAGTTACAGATAGATATAAATTGTTTTGCTACAAAAATTTATTTTTATTAGAGTAAGGTATGGTGGTTTGCTGCTGGAGATA
>JALLPB010000579.1:0-14512 GCA_036939975.1 Cyclostephanos tholiformis | reverse complement strand
CAAAGGTTCGTCTGTGGATTGGTAAATTTGCGATAAGTTCAAAGAAATCACAGCCAGCGTTTACCTAGAGAGGCTGGCCTAAACGCGGCCTAAACCGTTTAGACAATAAATGCAGCCACCCACTACTAAGTACAACATCGTCGAGTCTCTCTGTTTGGGTGGTCACAAAACCGTTGTCCATGTCAAAATAAAAAGACATCACCGGACTGTCGGTCTCCGCTATGTTAACGTTACGCAAAATCTTGTCCTATGGCTGTTATGCGGCGGTGGCATCGTCCGCACCTCCTACCATTAGAAGGGGCGAAGGCATCGACACCGATGACGACCGAATTATTGCCTCGTCGTCCTCGACGGAGGACGCCCATTACAACGCCATCAATGACGTCGAAAACTACGAACTCAATCGTTCGTCCTTCTTACCGACATCATCGTCGACCTCGGACGTTTACATCGACTGCCAACCTGATACGATCATCATACGAAAACTCGCGGAGGACACGCGGGACATTGTTCGACATTGCACCGTGGATACCTTCGGGCCAATACACGAGCCCATACTCCTAACGTGCGATGTCGCGCCGTCCTCCTTTACCGATATTGTATGTGAGATGAATCCGGAATATTTGACCGTGGGCGACGATATTGCTACCTCTAATGGCGTCGCCGCGGTCATCCACATCGCGAGTGGAAGTTCGAGGGGCAATGTTGTGCGGGGTGAAATCTCCGTCGTGGCCACGCACGGTCTTGATGTACGAGTAGCGATAATACCCGTGATTATGGCGGGGGATGAACACGTCAATCTGTTCGAATCTGATTTGAATGAATACGAAACGACAAGCTTCGTTGGATCTCATGTAAATGTGATAGCCGATGGGCAATCAGTGGACTACTTCTCGTTTGCGGGACAATCCAACTCGGTGGGACATACGACGAGTGGACAATCGATAAGTAAAAACGGTACTCACTGGGCCAGTTTAATGCGTCTATTCAATGAATCGGAATACATCGGTACATCGCAAACGTGGAATCAACGTCTGTACGATACAATTCAATCAGTGCATACCATCGACACCGGTCCACCGAGTGTAATTACACTATTGAGGGATGAGGCCGTGAGATTGCAAGGGCTCGGATTGCTCAATGGACTGAATCGGTCTTTGTCATTTGGGAGGTGAGTTCAATGCAAATATTCATCGTATATCGTACTTTTTTCCCCAGGACATCGTTTGTACTAAAGTTCGTTTTCACATGAATTGGCGACGTCCGCAGCTGCTCATTTCTTGAACTCCAAAACTCCTCGGGAGTGGCCACATATATAGACAGGAGCGGCGGGTCAAAGTCTAGCATATGGAGTGCGAATTGCGGTAGGAGCTTTGGTCATGAATTGATCTTTAGCAAGACAATTGAAATGAATGGCACGGATGGTAACTTCGAGACGGTCAAGATAGCCATTGGTGGATCGAGGATGTACGAGGGCTGGTATCCCGACAGAGGTCTCTATTGGAACATGCTTCGGGACTCTATAAGAAATCGGAAGGGAACAGGGAAGAATTGGAGGGGATTTTTCTGGGCTCAAGGGGAGCAGGGTGAGTATATTATAAATCCCTTGCATTGTTATATGATGATGCATAATATATGTTGGAATATTAACAGGAATGGCCGCAATGCGGCATCTCGCACATGACGAATTGTTCCACTTCATACTTATATACAATAAAGAGGCGTTAGGCACGGCGGACCCCTACTTGACCTATCTCGGAAACTTGACACACTTAGTTGCTCGAGTGAGGTCTGAAATGTTTCTTGCTTCTGTAACCGGGACGTGGAGATGTCCCGAAGAGATACCTGCTATCATCTCAAAGCTGGGGTTTTGGCCAAATCGTTACAATGCACAACGAATACGCGACGCACAGCAGGCATTCTGTGATAGTGACTTGAGGTCGGCATGTGTGACTATGAATGACACGAGCAGGTTTTATCACTACGATCCAATTTCCTTCCTGATAGGGGGTAATCGGATGGCAAATGCGTACTTGCGCTTGAAGTCGACGCAAATGAGTTTCATATGTCCACCAACTGCAGCTCCAACAACGGCACCTTCAACCTTCAAGCCCACATCTAATCCCACATCTCCCGGGCCAACATCCAAGCCCACGAGTCGGCCGACATCCAAGCCCACGAGTCGGCCGACATCCAAGCCCACGAGTCGGCCAACTTCATCCAAGCCCACTACGCACCGGCCGACATTCAAACCCACACGTCGGCCAACTTCATCCAAACCCAAGTCGCCCCGATAGTCTATCTTTTGTTCTTTTGTAAAGTTGTTCTATTTATAATAGAACAACTTTCCTGTCGCGTCATCCAAACCCACGTCTGCCAAACCTTCCTAAGGCATGCCAACGTTGAGCACACCGCCATCCGAAAAGATAATCATAATGGTCTATTTGTTGAGTCCTAACATGAGTGATAGCATTTCAACTATTTTGTACGTATACCTGCAACGTGAAACGAAGTGCAATATTAATGTGAAAAATGCCGTTTTTGATGTATATATATCACATATATTAGTCAACCTCTTATCTGCTATTTAGTATGATTCATTAAATAATTGTATTTGAAAGACTAACTGTCGCTTACATAACTCAACTCATCTTCTAGTGCTTCATTGTCATCATGTTATGTTGGTTTGCGCGGCTGGGGAATTCATCTCAATGCTGGCTGCACTGAACCTCCTACCACTCCTTTTTATACACGTCCATGAACTTGGTTACATGATTCTGCCAATCTGTTTCTAATCCCAATTAGGTGAATTTAAAGTTCAAATGCATTTGCGTTACGATCCCACAAAGAGCAGTGATAAGCGAGTGATAAAGATTGTGATACAAAAACTTGCTTCCTATCGGTGCATACCATTGTGCTACTCTGATCATACAATTGATGCAGAAACAGCGGGTCCAGATTTATGATCTCGACATGTCATGGTACCACATTCTTCGCCAATCAAAATATAAAATAGTCTTTGCTGATTTTGTTGTTCCATCTGATCTTTCCACCACTGATTCAGTATCCGTCTATCATTTTGGTTGTGATGCTGGACTCTCACAGTTGCGGTGTCATCGTATACCTCGTCTTCGCCGCCAATGACACCCACGGTGCTCTCAGCTCCCAGTGCATTGCCAAGGAGCACAGCTTCCCTCCCAAGCTGAGCTGGTGGGAATGGTTGCTCTGGACGAGCATATGGGGATGCGCGGATTACGGGCTGGACATATGCTAGCTCAAATGGGTCGATATCTCCAATGCGACCCCCGAGAGACTCGTCGTCCACGCTCAGGGGGCTGTGCAAACCGGAAATTTCGGGACTCTGCTGCTGCTGCTGCTGCTTCTCCCTTCTTTGGTGTTGTCGTTGTTTTCTTAACTCTTCGTCTTGGCCAAGACTAATATCCATAACAGTGGCAACCTCCAACGGCAAGTAGTTGCTGGTCGCGTCGTACCGAGCTCGTGTAGACCGGAGGAAAAAATATGTAAGGAACATCAATGCAATTGTGGCATATGCCTCGTGCCTCGCATCCTTCAGGATAAATTGTCCAGTGATGGTGGCTTGGGCAATGATCAATCCAAATACAAAGCGTCGAAAAATCTTAGGCCAGAATAAACCTCCCGTTTCAAAGGCACTCTCATACACATATAAAAACTGGTGTGTCCAAACGATGCGACTCAAAAAGCAAAACACAGCGCATGGAATCAGAACAATAGGTGCCACAACCGCGAAGACGACGCTAATTGTCACAACCAACATATCCTGCGCCAGTATTTTGTGGTAACAGAACCAACCAGGATCGTCTATCGCCCTCATTCCTAATCGGGTGCTACGCTGCGCTCGTAGCGTTGAATTTGGAAAGATCATCAATAATAATGCCGATTGCATGATAGATATCATTCGAGATATTTCCACTCCCAGTCCCGTGAAGGTCTTGATGGTTACGAAAGACACGAAAAAAGATGACATGCGAGGGATGGAATTACCGAGCATTTCGAATGCCGACTCAGGAGTCTCGACTATGATGGCGAGCCAGTCGAACACCGTCCTTTATTGTCGACCGGGAGGACGCGTAAATGGGGTCGGCATCATGTTTCAATATGTTTAGGGGGTTTGGCGAAATGGCGACGGGGTTTAGACGATAAAGTTGGCGAAATTCCAATCGAAAACGATGCAAATAAGACGGAATTCATCATCGGACGTTCTGCCTCACCCAGCGATGGACGTAACCAAGAAAATATTAAGTACCTGCCACATGAAGTAACGGCTGAAGGCCCTCATCTGTGCTTCGCTGAACGATATGATGCCCTCGCTTCGGCTGATTCTTATGAACAACGGGGGCAATAGTTGTTGCAGACAGACCAGACACATGGGCTGGACAGTAGCAATCGCCGCCGAGAAGATGGACGATGCCTTGTCCAGCTGATTCAGTCGAGGGGATAGAGTGATCAACGCAGACTCGCTCACCAGCAGCGAGACGAGCGCTACGGGGACGATGTAAAACACTATGATGAAGAGGCAGATGAATTCGGCGATGAACGTCCGTGTCCGTCGAGCGCCCTTCGAGAAGTAGACATTCTCCCACAGGATGTCTCTCGGTTCGGGCGCAGTTGTCACCTCCATAGAGCCAGGTTTGGCCGAGTGCATACTCTGGATGGCGATTGTCGACGCCGTGTAAGTTCGCATCACCACGAATGCCTTGTCGGTGACTTCATTGGTGTGATCTTCGATGGAATCGAAGTTGTCTCCTTCCATCGTCGACAATTTGGTCAGGGACCTCCCAAATACCGTCGGATCGGGAATGTACGTCGTGTACCTCCTAATTGCATGTTTTGCTTTCGCGAACCTCGCGGGGTTGCGTGATTTTTTCGTGTCGCTCGGGAGATCCCTCGCAATAGTTGGGAATGCTTCGAACCAATCGTTGTTGACTGCATCCCCCCCGTCCAAGGGTGGGACCTCCGCCTCCGGATTTTCCGCGGAGGACTCCCCCATACGCCGCCTCCCGTTCCCGTTCATTGGTGAGCCGATCCCCGGCGGTCTGTACGATATTATATCCGTCTGGTCCGAACGGTCCCGCTGCTGTCGTTCGTTTTGCTGCCCCCACCGATGCTGAATATTACGTTGCCTTAGGGCCCTCTTCCACGCCGGACCGCCGCCGCTGCCACCGTCGAGCGCCGACGCCAGAGTGTAATCGATGTCATCCCGTCCCTCCCCCGCGCCCATCCTGTCCATGTGCTGCATGATCTGCCTCCTGCGCGTCTGCTCCTTCTCGATCTTCTTGTTCATTTCCTCGAGCCTGACGTATAGCTTCGATATGCGCTCCTGCGCCTCGTCCATGACACCGATCTTCTCGCACAGGTGACACGTCCAGAACGCGGAGGATATCTTGTGCGACAGTCGGTCTTGTGAAAGGAGCTTCCGCTTCTCGCAACGGCAGAGCATGAGTAGCTCCCTCTCGATCTGGGCGAGGACGCCGGTGCGCTCGGCGACCATCGTCTCGAGGTTCAGCAGGTTCTGGCATATCGTCACGCTCTTCACCGCATCGGGGTACACGTGACGAAAGTAATTCCCGATCTTCCTCGGACTTCGAAGGTGACGCGGTATGTTCGACACGAGGACCGTGCGCAGGTGCGGCTCCTTCGACAGCAGGTACCGATGTCGTATGCTCGAGTACGCGTTGTACTCGATTAGGAGCTCCCGAACGACGATGATCGTCAGCAGGTACGCCGCGAAGCAGTGCACCCATAGCCTGTTCGATCCGGTCTTGATGTTGGCCATGGTAAAACGGAGGAAATCCGTGAATAGGAGGGAGTCGACGTATCCCTTCAAATCGTTCGTTTTTGTCCCCCCCCCCCCGGTGAAGTTGAGGGGAAGGAGGACCAGGAAGGAGAAGATTGACATTTTCACGATGCATCTGAGCGCCAATCGATGGAAGCGAAGGAAGATGAGCGAGTCGTATCCGACCCGATTGATGATCTTGAGGGGGCGGATGGTGGTGGATGGGGGAAGATGATGATGATTATTAGCGTTCGTGTATAACATACGGACATATATGGCATTTCAATGAACGATGACAATGACACTGGTGAGAGGTGGCGTAGGGTGAAAGAGACACGGGCATGCATCGACTCAATCTACATATATATATATATATATATATATCCATTATATCCATCTCTCACTCACCTCCTCGTCCGATATTAGCAGACAGACCTTCACCCAGCTGAACGCGCCATCGACGGGCAAAGGCGGCGGGACCAACTTCGGCAATCGATGACGCCTCGGACTAACGAACAAAGGCGACGTCTTCTGATTGTGATAGAAGCAGCTTAGGAATACGAGCAATATGACGAGCATGATGATGTACAACATCGTCAGGGTCGCGAAGGACATGGACGTGGTGCGAAGGAATCCCCCCTCGCTGCCGTCGTTCTGATGCGAGGTGTAATTCGCGACCCACGAGGGTAGCAGGCCAAGTCGTCGATGGGACGCGTCGACCGTCGTGATACCGACGAGGTCGAACATGGAAGTATCACGGTGATCGGACGACGACGATGTCGATGATGTTGACCAATGATGTCGTTCATCGTGGTCTTCGTCGAGGCGATGATGAAAAGCGACGTCGTGGTCATCCGCTTTCGTCTCGCCAATCGACGACGACGACCCGAGGAACAATTCTATCATCGGTTCCACCGCCCGAAGGAACAATCGCTTGCGAAATATATGCACGTCGATAATCCATTGCGGGATTTGTATCGCAGTTCTCTGATCATCGTAGTGATGATAATAGTAACGTTGATGATCGTCGGCGGAATATTCCATTGACATTATCGTCGTCATTTTACTTAGTTGTCATCGCCATTATTATTTGTCCGCCGATTTTCTAAAACATCCCCCCCCGTTTAGCCATGTGGCCATGTAGAATCAAGCAAGGAAGGTCATTCGATCGCACCATGCGACGAATGAATGGGATCCGTATCGGTATTGTGAGTGGCTGTTCTCTCCCCTTATCTCCCCTCGACTGGGTTCCTCCTCATAATATCATGCTGGATGAATCGACCTTGCGTTACTCACACACTGCCTCTGCCCACTCAGGTGCATGTGATGCCCCCCCGCCCAGTGTGTGTGAGAGTAACCCTCAATAATATCAAACACAGATCAAAGTATTCCTACGTAGAATTGAATACATATGGTACCTCCGAAAAATCCGCCGTTGAGAGTTGAGTCCCAAAAAAAATGAAATTTGGGGGGGGCCGTGACTAGATTTGGGGGGGGGGCCGGGCGGGGTTGGGGAGAGGAATCAAAAGAGGAGGGGGTATTAGGGGATAAAAGAAAAACGCCGCTGCATGCAGCGCGGCGCCGACAAAAACCTTACTACTACTACGACGTCGACACAGGATCAAGATTTCCAGCCGTGTGCCTTAAAAAGCGGCACTCTTACCCTCCCCCCTCCCCCCCCCTCCCCGCCCCTACGGTCAATAATAAATCATCGGTACGCCGCATCATGACGAGCATCGCCCCCCGAATCAAGAAGAAGATGACGTCGTTCGCCTCCTCCTCCTCCTCCGGCGGCGGCGGCGGCGGGGGCGGCGGGGGCGGCAATTCGTTCGACGGGGGCGGCGGCGGTCGACGTCGCTCGTCGGCGGCGGGACTCGCATCGTCGGTCGTGCGTCCCACCCTCCTCGGGATCGTGCGTCGTCAATTGCTCGAGGACGTATTCACGATGTCGTGCGCTGCATTAACGTCGCCTTCATCGTGGATGGTACTCGTCGTCGATCCGGAGTCCCTGCGCGTCGTATCGTCGAGCGTGGGGATGTACAACCTAATGGAACACAGGGTATCCATAGTCGAGGATTTGCTCAAGAAGCGTGCGCCATTTCGGGATCAGGCGGTTATGTACCTCGTCGAACCGAACGAGAATAGCGTCGCCAGGATAATCGAGGATTGGACGCCCAGGGGGGGGGGACCGCCGTACGGCGATGCCGTCTTCCTATACTTCCTCGGTCGCTTGCCCGATCAACTGTTCGATAGGATCAAATCGTGCAAGGAACTCGTTAGGCGCGTCAGGGTCCTGAAGGAGGTCAATCTCGACTTCCTGGTCAAGGAGGCGATGGCGTTTCACTTCGACATGGGGGGTAAGAAATCGGCATATCCCTCCGTCTATGCCGATCTATACCTAAGTCCGACGTCGTCGTCGACGTCGAGTCCACCGTGGGAACGCATGGCGTCCAAGCTCGTTACCGTCTGCGCCACGTTGAACGAGTATCCGCACGTTCGTTATCGCGCGAACGACTCCTTGACCAAGAACCTCGCATTCCTCTTCCAAAGGAGGATGAACGAATTCGTTGGCTCGAACGACGAGTGGTGGTACAACGGCGACGGGCTGCATCCCAATACAGATCGCGCGACTTTGCTATTGCTCGATCGGAGGGACGATTGTCTATCCCCGTTGATACACGAATTCACCTACGAGGCGATGGTCAACGACTTGCTCCCCATCGACGACGATCGGATCACCTACGAAAGCGTCAACGCGGGCACTGTCAAGGACAAGGACGGCGGCTCGTCGAACAAGGGGGGGGAGGAGGGGACGACGAAGATGGACGCACTACTGAACGACAACGACGAGGTGTGGGTGGAATTGAGGGGGAAGCACATCGCCGACGTGATACAGACGTTGAGCGCGAAGATACGCGACATCGTGAACTCGAATACTAGCGTGTCGGCCCTCGGGAGGAAGGACGGGGGGGGGAAGGCGTTATCGATCAACCAGATGGCCAAGGCCCTACGGGCGCTGCCGGAATACAGGGAGATCATGTCGAAGTTATCGCAGCACATGCAAATCGCTCATCAGTGCATGGATCAGTTCAACAGGCAGGGATTGCTCGAACTGTCCGACCTGGAACAGACCCTCGCCACCGGCAAGACCGACGAGGGCCGTACGCCGAAGCTCAAGGAGCTGCTGGGGAGGGTGGTGGAACAATTCCGTTCCAGGCCGACCGATTCGGCCATGCGCCTGCGCCTGCTCGCCATCGTCATAGTGAGCCAACGCGGCCTATCGGGCGGAGATTTGCAAAAGCTTCTCACGGAGGCGAATATATCCCCTAACGAATTACGAACGTTCAACAACCTCGAGAGGATGGGGTGCCCCCTGATTCGCGAGGACGATAACGGGAAGGCGGGCGGTGTGGGCAAGCTCGCCGCCAAGGTCCGGGATGCGCGCGTTGGTTCCTACCACGGTGGAAAGGGTGGCGAGAGCGAGTCGGAATACTCGTCGAGTCGATATGTCTGCCTGTTGAAGTCGATCATGGAGAACGCGGCCAAGGGAAGCCTGAGCGTGGACGACTTCCCGAGCGTCCTGCCTTTGCCCGATGCCGAAACGATGCTCGCGCCGTCGTCCACGACCCAGGCCAAGAGCGTTAGGAAGTCCACGTCGACGACCTCCGGTTGGTCGAAGAGCAACGGCAACGGAACCGGAGTGGGGGGGAGCGTCACCGCGAGTCTCGGAAAGAAAAAGTCGACCCACGCGGGGAGGCAGATCGTCTTCATGGCGGGGGGGCTTTGCTACTCCGAGCTGCGCGCGGCTAGGGAGGTGATGAATTCCACGGGGACGGAGATCGTGATCGGGTCCACGAGGTGCATTTCGCCGAAGGACTTCATCGATGATCTACATAGTTTGGGATGAGTCGTGGGGATTAGAGGACGACTTTGTTATATTTGATGTGTATTGTGTTTTCCGGAGGAGCAATATGGTTCGGCATAATAATAAACGACCTACAAAGCGATGTCCTCCACCAGCGAGCAATCTAAAAGCTCTTGCCGTGAGAAGCAGTATAGTAAAATGTAAGGAGCAAAGAGATGATGAACAATTTATAGTATGAGCTATCATTTCGTTATGTGAGATGACATCAAACTCATGTTTCGCTCTGAGCAATCTTTTCTAAATGATGGATCTCAGCTAGGAAAAATCGTCGTTGCATTCCACGAATTAGAGGCCAGATGAATTTTCCTTTCAGTGTAGTAGTCGGCCGCGAAAACGACAGAATCTCGACGGAAACTGCATCTCCCGCATCTAGTAACACAGTGACTCTCTCTTCGCCTGCCAGTAGATGGCCCGTAAGCGTGGCATAAGCAGTGGACGAACACAAGGAGGTTGGAACCAGGCGCCGCGAATTCTTGACTTCATATACCACATGAACAGGATTAATGACAAATAGAGGTTTGAGCGGTTTCGGGAAGCTTATTCCTGTGAATGTTGCCAACAGGTGTCTCCTAGTCAAAAATCTAAGACCGGCAGCCCTATTCGACTTCGCTGTTGAGAAGATACCCATGCATCTATTGCCATCGCATGCTTCAAAATCCCAATCGAGCATAGCGTGTTGCACTCGTCTGTAACACCTTCTTCCAAATCCTACCCTCTTGCGATATCGTAGAACTCTCCATCCGTCGATGGTTGTGCTGCTACATATGATCGTTGCGTCGTCGTCATAGAATGAACCCTCTAACCGTGATTCTCTAACTAAAGATGAATCTGGCATGGTTTTATTTGTGTAACCCCGGCATGACGGGAAAGGATCAGCGCCGGTAGTAGGTCGCGTGATGCCTACTTCGTCTAACTAATTTAAGTTTAAATCGCAGAAAATGGGAGCAGGCAGGTGTCATGAGAGGCGGGCGCATAAACATATAAGCGAGGCGGGTGTCATACAAGGTCGGCAATGAGATCACCGTGGTTATATGATATTTTGTATGGTCCACTCATACGGGGGTGGACCTTCTTATCGAGACCGGATAGAATTGATAATGCATTTTCATTCGTAGGTCTCGTAGAGGTGAATCGAGTTTGGCAGCCGCAATCTTCATTCGTTCCTCGCACTGTATCAACAGCAGTGGCAATAACTGCTGTTGCATAAAGGCGATGGAAAATCCACGAGAGGAGCATCATCTTCCTTTTTCTATGTCAGGTGCTCAACATATCCCAGTATCTAAGTTGTAATTTTTTTCTCTGAGCTGATGATGATGATGCACTACTACCGAACATATCGTCTACCGTTGATGCCGGGGCATAAGAGACAGGTAAAAGGCAGAAAGCACCGTCTAATTTATTCAAAAAAGTTTTTGGGGGGTTTTGTATGATGTCTGCGTTGGAATTAAAATTCCTTTTCTACGAGACTTTAGTTGTATTGGTCCTTCGTGGGCTTTTTATTTTGAATGTTTGGCGCGCTGGATGCGCCATACTCACAACCCCTCCTCCCCAAAATCGTCGATTCTTGACGAAGAACACCTCTCCTCCCCCTCGTGCAATGCCTCGCTCCATCCTCCTCCGGGCGCCAGGAGGAGCTTCTGGCAAGGTTCGCAAGCGGTATGCTCTCGTCGAGAAGCTGATGCTTATCGACGAGAGCAGCCGCTTGCGACGGGAGTGCAATTTGTCCCTCCGCAGAGCTGCTGAGGTGATTTGCGTGCCGTTCCAAGTGCTTGCCAGGTGGCACAAGGAACTTCCTACGATCCGCGCTGCCATCGCAGATCAGCCCCAAGCCCGCAATAAAAAGGCCATTCTCGATGGCCCTGCAGGTACTCTGCTGGGGTCCATCGAGATGGAGCTTCTTCAGTTCATGTTCGCCAAGCGCGAGCAGGGCATCAACGTGCGGAACACGCTTGTTGCCTGCAGGGCGTCGGCCCTGCTTCGCGACACCTTCAACCCCAAGTCCTTCAACGCAAAGTTGAAGGCTGTCGCTCGCTTTTTGCGACGTCACAACTACGTTTACCGCCGTGCGACCCACCAAGCGACTCGTGAGTTCCGCGAGGTGAGTGACGAGGCCAAGGCCTTCCTCGACGAGACCCGTCCGCTCCTCGTTGGTCCACACCGTGATATGCGGTACATCTTCAACATGGACCAAACCCCCCTTTTCTTTTCCTATGAGTCATCAACTACGCTCGAAAAGAGAGGGACGAAGACGATTTTTGTCCGCAAGTCGTCAAATTCGACGAAAAGAGCAACGGCAGCTCTCACCGTCACGGCCGCTGGCGATTTTCTAACGCCGATGGTGATATTCAAAGGTAAGCCCGACGGCAAGATTGTTCAACGCGAGCTCCCCACCTTCGACCCCACATCCATCTACGCGTGTCAAGACGCCGCGTGGATGGACGAGCGCGCAATGTTCCAGTGGGTGGATGATGTTTTTGCCGCGTACCTCGCGGCGAACCCTCCGCCGGAGGGCATTATCCCTGTCCTCCTCCTCGATTCGTACCGTTGTCATATGATGACGTCGGTTGTTTCACGAATCCAGGCGTTAGGAGTGGAGGTTATACACATCCCCGGCGGCTGCACGGGGATGTGCCAGCCATTAGATGTCGGCGTAAACCGATCCTTCAAGGCTCGCGTTCGACGATTGTGGGAGGAGTGGCTCACCAACCTCCTCGACGAGGTTGATGCAGTTCGTGATGCGACGCGCGAGGAGGTGAGTGAGTGGATGGCGACAGTTTTTTGGGAGATGGTGGGGACACGCGTCCTGCGTAATTGTTGGCGCAGGACGGGGTTTGACTGGTTCCCCGGTCTTGTTTATGAAGAGGATGATGTCGGGGATGATGACGGGAACAAGGGCGATGAAAACGACGACAGCGATGCTAACAACGACTCGCTATTCGACAGCGATGACGAAGGGGAGGAGAGTAACGATGGCGAGGATTAACTGGTGTGCGGGACATTTCTTTTATATTATTTAATTAAAAAATTATTAATTAATTTAATCATTACTCTCTTCGTTGTTTATATTAATTAAATCACTATATGTTAATCAATATTAAATTACTACGTTTTAATCCATCGTCGCCTCGTACTTGTCATGGAACACCTTTACATCCCCGCCAATCGCAGAAATCACCGCCACGCGCGCGTAGCCGCAGCAATGGTTAAATTTGCGGCGAACGATCAACGAGGGATCGTCCGCCGCACCGACAAACACTACCTGGCACAACGCGCCATCCCACATCTTCGCATGTGGAACGTACGCCTTGGGGAGGAAGCCGATGCGGCATCGGTCGATGCCGTCGCTAACCCAGTTGACGGTTAGCGCCGTCTCCTCCCTCATCTTGCCCTGACCCAAAAAGCCCGACTCGACGAGGATCTGCACCTTCCGGACGCGGACAACGACGTCGTCCGCTAGGACCGCTGCGCCACACCCATTAGGATGCTCCTCGCAGGAGCGCCCACGATCGCGCCTGTTCGTCCCCACGACATCCACAACAACACCAGACGGATGTGTGGGGGGAGGAGGATCTTGGGGGGGAGGCTTCTTTGTCCCCTTGCTCGGCTTCGACACGACAGCATCGGACAACAGAACGGGCAACGCCTGGCGCTTCGCATGGATGATGGCACCGCACATCACGTGCTCAACTGCAGTGCACCTATTTTCGGCATAAGTGCAAGTACTGCACTGCCAGAGGCGGCAAGAGGAGGCCTCCATGGTGGAGGTTGTGTGAGTTGTGTGCATTCACTTTTTGTTCCATGTGCCTTGGTAGGGCGTGGCTGCACCATAAATCGCATTGCACCCAGGCCCGACTAGGGCATGTTGGGGATTGCCAGAAAGCTCTCCTCAATGTGAGAACACCTGTGGCCTTGTACTAAGGCCTAGCCATAGCAGATCGGGAGAAACAAGAGGGGAGCATCTAATGAGTACGTAGAGGCGGCTAATTATCTAGTAAAAGGGGAAGTGTCTCTTATGCCCCGGGGTCTCTTATGCC
The DNA here is from genome assembly GCA_036939975.1 of Cyclostephanos tholiformis. Classification (NCBI taxonomy): domain Eukaryota; phylum Bacillariophyta; class Thalassiosirophyceae; order Thalassiosirales; family Thalassiosiraceae; genus Cyclostephanos; species Cyclostephanos tholiformis. The sequence goes on along the minus strand of JALLPB010000579.1, from coordinate 738 downwards.
CCGGCTTATACTACCGTAGATGTCGGGGCATAAGAGACGTCGAGGCATAAGGGGCACTTCTCGTTTTTCTAGATAATTAGCCCCCTCTATGTACTCCTTAGAGGCTCCCCCTCTCATTTCTCCTGATCTGCCACGTCTCAAGGCCACAGATGTTTGTGTGTTGATGCCCTGGTTGGGCCGGGTGTTGAACTGATTTTTTTCTGAATTCTGTTGACGGACCTCACCGCCTCTCCCGCCGCCCGTTGCTATCCACCACCCAACCAGGAAAGACACGCAAGCTCATTACATTGTGCCCAACGCGGGGCATGTGTGATATCATTTAATTTGCACTGGGGGGGCTGCTTTGGGCACCAAACGTGACACATTGTGAAAGAGAGAGGGGAATGGGGCCCAGGCGTTAGGAGACCGCCAATAAAAACTAAGCAACAATACACCAGAGGATCAGGCTCGCAGCGAGAGAGGGCATCGGAGAGGAAGCACAACCGTGGCGGAACTTGTGGGAGGTGCATTTTACAACCGTATGGCGGTGGCAAATGAGGCGACAAAAATTAAAAAAAATTAGAACAGGTCGTGGCTTTAAATTGCTGCAAAATGTTGTAAAAAATGCAACAATCAACAAAACACGAGCGGCATTGATGGACGAGAGATGAGATGAAAGGAGAGAACGACGGGGGCCACAGGGAGAGCACGATTTGATCGTTGTGGGGGCAATTGAGTTGGGCGGGGGGGGATCAATTT
>JALLPB010000578.1:0-14595 GCA_036939975.1 Cyclostephanos tholiformis | reverse complement strand
AGCACAAGCTAGCAAAATTTTTGCAAAAAAACTCACCCTTGCTGTTAAATCTATTGCAAAAGTCAAACTACCACCAGATGAAACATGAAAAGAAGTATGGGGGCATGGTTCCAACTACAAGTGTGTCAAGGAGGGCTACGGAGAGGAGGACACCATGGTCAGGGGAGGTTCATAAAAAGGCGGGAAGAAAAATCTATGTCAGAATTCAGTACAGCCTACAAAGGAATAAAAGGGGGGGGGGGATACAACAGAAACTTAATCATCTATCAACGTTAAAGATGATGACAATGACGTCCTTGTGCTGTTGCCATCATCCTCCTCCCTCTCCCACTTGCCTCGAATGCTTCATTGTGGCGTGAGTGCGCATCACGGCATTGCAAGTTGCCTCGTTGAGCGATGCACTTCATTGATTGGGTGCACTTCATCAATCTCTCCTCCCCCTCTCTGTCATTGCACATTGCACTCTCCTCACACTCCTCCCCCCTCCTGCCATCTTTCCCATTGCTCCTCACCTCCCTCACTTGCCTTCACCACTGCCCGATGCGTCCTTTCAGCTGTCATTGCTTAAGTTGATTGTCATTTTTAATTTCACAGATGTCTGATGTCACCCTCGTCATGCTCCAGCCCCCTACCCAGCCATCTCTCCCCTCTCCCCTCTCCCCTCCACCCTCCACCCTCCACCCTCATCTCCCTTGCTTGATCCTTGCCACAATGACCTCATTTGGTTTAGTTGATTGTTGTTTTTTTCATGTACCACTGGTGGCAATGGCAATGGAAGGTTGTCGTCATTGCCTTAATACTGGCATTATCATTGTCATTTGTCATAGTGTCTCCTCTTCTCCCCTCTTCCATCTACTCCCACCTACCTTGCCTCCCTCGCTCACCTAACTGTTGCTTGTCACCTCCTCTCCGGTCGCCATCAGTAGTTGATTGTTAATTGTTAGGGCGAGGAGGGGATTGGGGTGACGTGATCGATTGATTTGTCGGGCAGAAGTGGAAAAATATCATGTGTGTGTGGTTTGCACGATGTTGATAAAAAATTTGGCCAACGTAGTGGCACCCCCCCGGGGAGGCGGCATGCCACTACGTCAGCAAATGTACAGATTCCTGCATGCAAAGAGGGGCAAAAGCGTACAAGGGTGGGGGGCAGGTGCATCACCATGTAAAAGGGGGGGAGGTTAAAAGGGACTTAATTTCACGGGAGTCACTTGAGCGAGTGATGTGGAACTCGGGCCTTTTTTTCTAATTATGTTGTATTCATATGAACAATTTTGCAGACGTGAAATAAAGTAGCAGTTGTTCTTTAGTTTGCAGTTTTTCTTGTACATCATATGGTTTTATATTCTTAGCTGTACCATTGAATATGCGGCTCAATCAAGCAATACACTGCAGAAGCAATTGCAAGAAAGTGCATCGTTTGGTATGTACACCTCATTTTGTGAATTCCCACAAGTAGACAACAAGATAACAGTCTTATTATGTATGAGGCAATTCCAGCAATACCCATTACTCCTTTTGCACTCATCAGTTTGGTTTGACAAATTTTTCACACTTTTTCATTGTGATGTTGTGGTTGTGTGCACCTATCTTGCTGGTTGTGTGTTACGCTATAAAACTGAGGTCTATGTGGAAATAAGACAGAAGTTTTTTATCTATTAAACCATTTTTAGCTTTCCCCTCTAAGACTTTCTGTCATTTGCTATTGAGAACAGAGGAATTGGTATGAAGATGTGAGTTAGAAAGTTTTCATTCCCACCATGTCAGTTTCCATCAGGGGGCTGAAGTTAATCCTTCATAAGTAGTGTACAAGTTTCACGTGTTGAGATGAAATGACTTTCAAGACATTGGGGCTTAAACTCGGATGTCACTTTTTATTTGGAGTCACTTGCTTCTAAACATTAGGTGTACAAGTCACTTGCTTGTTCTAAACACTAGGAGTACAACCTCTCATGTTCCGTTACTTCTCTCTTTGATCACCCATCATTCAGAAGCTGAAACATTAAAATATTAGAATTCCAGTAACAGTAGCTTCATTGCTTTGGCATCAGCGTATCCAATGGTACATTATTATTATTGCAGTTGTACATTATTTTGCTTGTAGGAGCTACAGTACACTTTTTTGGTATTCTCTTCTACAGAGGAGCTTTGTTTTTCTTTGCCCTCAAGATGAATCTCATTCTGCAAAATCATGACTGGGTGTGAATCCATCATCAGGTTATTGTTATTCCATGTTTAGCCCACCATGTTGACAAATTGTAAATTGTAAAGTCCTTAATTGAGGTTTTGATTAAAAAGGATAGTGTTAAACTAATGCTCCTGGGTAAAGGGTAGTAAACACACAGATCAACTACATATGATTCCCCTCAGTTATAAAATCATAATTTGTTCCTGTAGACTCATACATGCATGACTTGTGGAATAGGTCTAGCTACAACATGATTCTTGATCAAAATGGGGCACAATATACTAGAACCGCTACAATAACTTAGCACAATCCCTTGAAAATTAAACCAGCACAGCTGTTTTTGAAGGATTCATAACTAGGTAGAAGATTTATTATTCATCTCTTTGCTAACATCATAGTTACACCACGAACAAACAGCTTCAAACGTTCTCCCAATACCATTCAAATCTTGTACAGATCCGAATATTTTTTCGTCAAATAATCGATGAAGTATTTCGTGCTCAGTGGCTCTCCAACCTCGGCCATCAACAGCTCATCCAATGACTTGTACCTCTTCCCGTGCACGTGCACCTTCCTGGTTAGCCAACCTCGAATGTCGTCGAACTTGCCCATCCTGATCATTGCATGCATATCCGGGATGTCGCGCTCGCAATAGTGCGCGAGCTGCGCGGCCATGATGGCACCGATCAGGTACGTCGGAAAGTACCCAATGGCGAGGAAGGACCAGTGTATGTCCTGGAGGCAGCCGCGCGCGTCGTCGGGGACGTCGATGTCAAGGAACTTCTTCATATCGCCATTCCATCTGGATGGGATGTCGTTAACGTCGAGAACGCCGGCGACGACGTCCCTCTCGATGCCGTAACGTAAGATGACGTGCAGGGGGTACGTCAGTTCGTCCGCGTCCACGCGTATCAGGTTGTCGAAATCGACCGCGTTCACGGCGGCATACAGTTCCTCGGCCGTGTGGGAGAACTCCCCCTCCAACTCCCCTCCTCCCCCCCCCTCGGCGTTACCGCGATGGAACGCGTCCATCAATATAGGACGTGCCCATTCGTAAAATCCCAACGACTTGCCAACGTGCCTCTCCCAGAATAACGATTGACTCTCGTGCACGCCCATGCTCAACGCGGAATCGACGGAGAGGTCGCTATCGCCCAGATTCTGCTCGTACATGGCATGTCCGCCCTCGTGGATCGTTCCCATCAATCCCTGATACCAATCGTCGTCCGTGAAACGACTCGTGATGCGCACGTCGTGTCCCGCCCCAGATAACGACATCGTGAACGGATGGACGCTGACGTCGATCCTACCGCGCGACTCGTCGTACCCGAGGGCCGTTACTATCCTCCTGCACGCGCCCTTCTGGGCGTCGATGGGGAATTTCCTCCCCCCCCCCCCGAGCGGTCCGAGGGAGGGTTTGTTCGGGCTCGATCGTACCCTCGCGATGAGCGGCACCAACGCGGACGTCACCTCGTCGAATAGAGAGTCGATTCGATGCGCGGGCATGCCCATTTCGAACTCATCGAGCATCTGGGAATAGAGCGATATGTCCGTATTATCACCCCGTTGGAGCGCGGCGAATTCGGACGCGGTGTCGAAGCAATCCCTCAGGAGGGGGGCGAAGGAAGCGAAGTCGTTATTCTGACGCGCCTGTAGTGTGTGTGTGTGTTTTTTTTTTTTTTTTTTTTTTTTTTTTTTTTTTTNATTTATGTCCGGACATAAATTTGCACAACCGGGGGGGGGGGGGGGGGTGTTTTTTTTTTTTTTTTTTTTGGATGATGGTCGGAGGAACGTTTTTAGACGCGTTATTTGCGACAAGGGGGAGGGGGGTCGAACAAAAATATATATTACATGTAGTTTTGTTTTTGCCGTGTGCGAAAAACAATCAATCGACCATGGGTGTCCGTCCGGCGGGGGACGATGGGGTGGGGGTGACGAAAACGACGAAATGAAAGAGCAGCCGTGCCTCGACACACGCACCTTGACCCAGGCGTGATTGGCCGCCGCCTCCAGCTCGGCCTTCCTCGCCGCCAATTCCGACGGTATGCAAATTCGCTTCCTGTACGCCTCGCCCTCCAATTCCAATATGCGCCTGGCGGTGGATAACGATGCTACACTCCCCCCCCCCCCGCACGATGACGACGACGACGACGACGTCGAGATGCCGTCCAAATCGCGAATAGAGTCCTCGATGAGCGTCCCAATGATCGCATCCGTCGACATCTGGTGGGATATCGTCGCTAACGTCGCCAGTTGCCTCCCCCGGGCGGACGATGCGCCGTCGGACTTGGACGTCATGAAGACCTGTCGATCGTAATTCAATACGGAGCTCGCGTGATTCAGGTGGGATATGGCGCGCAATTTATCGAGGAGTTGACGGTACGAGGGGGAACGATCCTCGAGGTTATCGGCGATGGCGGTGGGGGGGACGACGACGTCCTCGGAGGTTGCGGTTGCGGCGGCGGCGGCGGCGGCGGTCGTCATTTTGGGGATGATTGTTCTTTCGAGGCGATTATTGGCGGTAGGAGGGGCACGTGGAGAAGCGAATGCGATGGCTGTTTTCACCGAGGCGAGTCTGAACACACAAGTTATGATGGCGGCGATGAATCTCATGGTAAGCCAGAGGAGTGACGGGGTAACTATTCATTGATTACGTACCAAACAAGCTATGTACGTAGCCTCTTTAAAAAAATTCGTACGAATTCCTGTCTTCAAAAAAAATGACAAGTCCGTTGCCCCCCCGGCCCGCGGCCCCGCCCCCCCTACCCTCTGAAGAAGCAACAACAAAACAACCAAAATCAAGACGTAAAAAGCGCCAACATCAAACTTCAAAATAATAAATAACAATACTGCTCTAGCTCTCGTGGAATTTCATATTATGTAAAGTACTTACTCTATCATCAATAAAATAATAATAATAATGGAAGAGCTCATCCCCATAGCCTCCAAGCTGCAGGACGTCCTTGGCGCGCTCGGTCAGAATACCAACCTCGACCTGCCCCAAATCGTCGTCATCGGCGGACAATCGAGCGGCAAGTCGAGCGTCCTCGAGAGCGTCGTCGGCCGTAGCTTCCTCCCCCGCGGCACCGGCATAGTCACTCGTCGTCCCCTCGTGTTGCAGTTGTTCAACACCTCAAGTCCCGCGAACGATGACCCGGGCGGGAATGACGACGACGACTATGACGACGACGCGATCATAAACGACGACGACGACGACGACGAGGTGAATGACGGGGACGGAAACGACGGGATCGACGAGCGGAAGGCGGATCATCGAGGGGGGGGAGGGGGGGTAGGAGGAGTGGACCGTCGTCGTACACGGCGGACGACGACGAGCAAGGAGGGGGGGGAATCATCGTCATCGTCATCGTCATCGTCATCGTCGAGTAAGGAACATAATCCGCCAAAGCCGTCGTCGTCGCAGGGGCAGCAGGAGTGGGGAGAATTCCTCCACCAGCCGGGGAGACGATATTACGACTTCTCCCACATACGGGACGAGATCAGCCGCGATACGAATCGCCTCGCCGGTCTGCATTCCAAGGGGGTGAGTCCCACTCCCATTCATCTCAAGATATACAGCCCGAACGTGCTGAGCCTGACGATGGTCGACCTACCGGGATTGACGAAGGTGGCCATCAAGGACCAGCCGGAGGACATCGAGGAACAGATATATTCGATCAATTGTCAGTACGGTAGCAATCCCAACGCCATTTTGCTCGCAGTGACGAGCGCGAATACGGACCTGGCCAGCAGCGACGCTTTGAAGTTGGCGCGACAGCTCGATCCGCGCGGCGAACGTACCATAGGGGTACTGACGAAGCTCGATCTTATGGATCCCGGAACGGACGCGTCGGAGATACTGCACAATAGGATAGTGCCGCTACGGAGGGGATACGTCGCGGTGGTCAATCGCGGACAGCGCGACATCGATGCCGACCTGAGCATACGCGTCGGTTTGCGCAACGAGGAGCGCTTCTTTCGCACTCATCCGGTATATTCCAGGGATAGGTCATTGCTGGGAAAGTGCGGCACGATCAACCTCGCGCGGAATTTGAATTCCATCCTCATACATCACATACGCGAGTGCTTGCCGGAGTTGAAAATACGCATAGCGAACATGATGGTAGACGTGCAGGGCGAGTTGGATGCCCTCGGCATGCCCGAGGGCGGCGGTGGCGGCAGGGGCGGCGAGAACGATCCGGGAGTGCTAGGGGGGAAGCTATTGGGATTGCTATCGAAATTCTCGTCCAACTTCGCGGCCATGATCGACGGCCGCGCGAGCAATACCAATCAGCACCACGACGGCATGCCGTTGCTTCCATCGTCCGGCGGCGGCATCGGGGGTGGGACCATGACGATGGGAAACGTCGGGGGCGGCATCGGGATGGGGGGTAGGATGGGGGGCATGGCCCTCGGACCGTCGTACGGGACCGCGAACGCCGCGGGTCCCGTCGTCGGGGGTTCCAACGCCGACGAGCTGTACGGAGGCGCGCGAATATCGTACATATTCCATTATGTCTTCGGCAGATCTCTCAATTCGGTCGGTGCATTCGACGGACTGTCGGAGGACGAGATACGTACCACGATCGGGAATGCCAATGGTACCCGTCCGGCCCTATTCGTGCCGGAGATAAGCTTCGACATACTCGTTCGTAGACAGATACGTCGATTGGAACAGCCGGGCGTGCAGTGCGTCGACCTCGTGTACGACGAACTCCAGCGCATCGCGGCCCAGTCCGAGCCGACGGAGCTCACGCGTTATCCCAACCTACGCGATCGTATGATGGACGTGGTATCGTCGCTATTGAAACGGAGCGTGGGTCCCACCCAGATGTGGGTTAGCAATCTGGTTCGAATCGAATTGTCGTACATCAATACGAATCATCCAGATTTCATCGGCGGAAGCAGGGCGGTGGCGAGGCTAATGGAGAAAATGTCGATCGAGAAGGAGGCAGCCGCCAGGCAGGCGGCGGCAGGCGAGATCGAGAAGAGGAATGGCATTATGACCCCCGTCAAGGAGCGCGTCGACAGTCCGGACATAGGCGCGACGCCTCTGACCTCATCGTCGTTGGAAAAATACATGGACGACCAATCCCAACACGGCGCGCCGCCGCAACACGTGGTGGTGGATCGCGGCATCGGGGGGTCCATGAACAACAATTCCGGGGGAGACTCCTCCGGGGGGATAATGAACTTTATCTTCAGGGGGAACAACCCCCCCCATCACGCGACGACAACGGCGGCGGGTGGGATGAATCGAAATCGATCGGATTCTTGGAACAATCGGGGATTCGTTAACGGTGGGGGGGGCGGGAACGTACGTTCGACCACCAGTCACTACGGCAGCACAGGCAGCTTGGGGGGGGGTATGATGGGCGGTAGTGGAGGCGGCGGCCCGCCCACGATAGTCCAACTTCCCCAAGTCCCCGACATGATGCGCCAGACCGACACTCCTCCCTCCGACCGCGAGCGCGTCGAGACCGAGATAATAAAATCTCTCATCGACTCGTACTTTTCCATCGTACGTAAGAATTACATCGACATGGTCCCCAAGACAATCATGTACTTCCTCGTGAATCATGTGAAGGACGAGATACAGAATGAATTGGTCAGCGAACTTTACAGGGAGTCCGAGGTTAAATTTTTGATGAAGGAGGCGAAAGACATCGCCATGAGGAGGAGGACATGCCTTGAGATGAGGGACCTGCTTGAGAAGGCGTTGGAAATAGTCAACGAGGTTCGGGATTTCAATACCTTTTCCAAGTAACAAAGACTACTTAGCGAGATTGGAAGGCATGCCTCTAAACTTTTTCGTTCAATATGATCTTTGTTTTCGCTTGGATTTCCAGGAATCATACATATGATGCTTTACAGGACCAAAATTGGTGATAATTATGTTTCTCCGTGTGGGGTCCACTGCCCCTTTCTCAGTAACCACTATCCTTTTTAATCATGTGGTGAACAAATTCCCATGTGCCGACTTTGCTTTCATCAACATGGGCTAAAATTGGAATGGATATACATTCACTGATAGGTGTATTCTGCCAGACTACAACAACTCTATCACTATGGACAACAGTATTGAGAAACAATCTGAACCAGAAGACAAGATGGATTTGCCTCCATAGGTGGGTGGAGGTGGATAAAAGGTAGTATTTTGCCCAATTTTTGGTGTGCACCTATCAATTGCTGTAACTTATTTCAATTGTTTTTTTATTTGATTGAACCTTTTTCAACCAAAACAGAAAAAGGAAAGGTTAACAGCATAAGTGCATGTATGCGCCCACTTTTTTCAGTAATATTTTTGCCAATATTTGTCCACTGTTTGAGTTGGATAGAGGGTCCACTTTGTGCTCCGAAAAGGATTAGGTTTGCTAGCTAAAACCTTGTTGTGTCTTGTGTTTCTCACTCTGCAAATGGTGATGACCATGGCAGCTGCCAGATTGATATGGTGCAGACACTTGCCTGATGATGGCACCTTACAATGACATTGCTTGCTGATGCGTGGCTCTATTGGTGGGAAATATGCACTGTGTCATATCAATTTTAAGGTATCAATCCAGCAGCATGTGGGATGCTCATTGAAATTGCTGGCAAGTTTGATATTTGTTTATATCATAGAAAATAGAGTACTACTCTGTCTTTATATTATTGTGCTTTTTCCAGTTGTTCGTCTGAAATAAAAACTGTGCTAATTTTCATGAGTTTCACCGTACATAAAAAAATGCTAAATTTTGTGCTGAATCCAATGGTTGCAACAAGGGATTCTGAAAATGACCAAATCTTGCCACAATTTAATTCCTCCCTGCAGCTTTTGTTGCCCGTAGGGAACAGTACCATAACCCTACATAGGCCATCTTGTCAAATTAATTCACATGGCTGAAAACAATTACATTTGGCATCATATGTATGCCATGATAGCACAAAGGGTATTACTGAGATGTGTTATGCGTCATGAGCTTTCTCAAATTTTCTTATGTACTTTGGAATTCGATAAAGAGTCAATTAAAAATTTACCAATAATAATACTGTATGATGGTGGTGTGGTAGTGTGTAGGCGCAAAAAAAGCAGAAAACAACATTTGCTAAATTTTCATATCATGTTAAGAGCTTAACCCCTACAGGTTTGGGTGGGAACAAAAAGCTCCAACACAGAAGCTTTTTAAGGAAGGAATCAGTAAGAATAGTAGGAAAACTCAATCACAACCTCAATTGCAAACATACTCCCTCCACAGTCAACTACTGCCCCCTGTGGTTTTTTATTTACACCCCATCCAGTGCAAACGCAATGCGGATGAGGAGTTGGGCAAGGGCGTGGTAGAATACAAAAAGTATAAAAAAACGTTGTCTGCATCGACCCTGCACTAAATCAGGAAAGGGCCAAAAATTCATGTTGACCAATGGAAGGGGGGGAAATTTTGCCAAGGTGGGGATGTTTGTGATTGTGGTTGTGTTGTTGTGAAAAAAGAAACTTAAATTTGAAGTTTTACTTTTGCACTGGAACTCGCAGCAGTTAAGTTTGTAAGTACGCCAGCCAAGGTAGAACTCAGGTTCTAAAGAGCTTGGCTGGAAATGTTGGCATCATGTCGAGGATTTTTTCCCTCAAAACGACAGACATGCTGACATGTCGGTGCAATGTCGCTGACACGACACAGACCATGTCTGCAACATTGCACTGTGTTGGCTCATCAGACACCGTGTCGGTGTCATGTAGGCTCGCATAAATTGTGACATGTCAGCGCATAACGGTGGTGCAGGCAATGAGATGACGACAATGACAACAGCAGCGGCAGCGGAAAAACAAAAAACCAAATAGACACAGAAGAGGAGAAGGGATTGTAATGGCGACGACAATGGCAATGACGACAATGGCAATGACGACAATGACAATGACGACGATGACGACAATGACATAGGCGACGGCGATGGCAACAGCTGCAGCAGCAATGATGACAATGACAACAGGCACAGACAGCAGAAAACAATCAACTAAGTAGAATCACAATGACGATGATGACAACTACCACTACTACGAATACTACTACAACTACAACTTTATCAAAGAGCATGGCAGCAGGGGCAATGGTGGCAGCAGCATGGCACGGCACGGTGGCGGTGGCGGCAGGGGCACGGCGATGGCAATGGTGGCTGCGGCAGCACTATGATGGCGGTGGCACCGCGACGGAAGCAGCACGGTGGCAGCTGCGGATCCGGCGGCAGCATGACGGCGGCAGTGGTGGCGGTGGGGGCACAGCAATGGAGGCGGCAGGGCAGGGGAGGCGGCGATGGGAGGAGGCATTCTCGAGGTGTTTGTTCGTCGTGCTCTTTGGGTCCTCTTTTTTTGGGTTGGTGAGCCGTCACATGGGAATTAGATAGAGCCCTCTTTTTTGTCATCTGTCTTTGGTCCATCTGTGTCGGAAAAACCTGACACAAAAGTGTGCCGACACAGTAAAAACCATGTCGCCAAAATTGGCCTGTCGTGGCAAAAATTATTGGCAACATTTCGTCTTGTTGCCAAAATGTCGCCGACATTTCCAGCCAAGACAAAGAGATTCGAAAAATTAGTGTTGTCAAAGTTTTTAACAGATTAACAGCTAGGAGGGATCAGGCCGGAACAAAAAACTCTGAACCCATAGTTTTTTGCCGTAGGAATCAGTACAAAAGGATTAAAAACACAAACACAACCACAACTACAACCATCCCTTCCATGGCAAGCTTCCACCCTCTGCCCCCTCTAGCAACATGGATATTTTATTTACAGCCCATCCAGTGCAAATGCAATGTGGATAAGTGGTTGTTTGAGGGCATGGTCAGAGCAATTTAATTTAATCATATTACTGATAATTTAACTATGCTATTATTTATGATGGACTAAAATGTAAGCAACTCAACCACTGCAATTTCGACAATCATGCCACCAAGGGGAAAGGGCTCGAAGCACATTGACCAATGGAACATATAGGTGGCTTTGTGTGAAGCCCCTAAATGCCACCACCAGACAAGGGCTTGTACTGTATTGCACCAGTGGATGCCATGGTCATTGTCGTCAGTGTGGCAAAAAAACACAAAACACAACTAGGTTTGAGGATTTGGTTAATATAATTGTTGCTTACGAGGTTTTCTGAAAATGACCGCTTCGTGTCGCAATTCAATTCCTCCTGTTTTTAATTTTCTAGCTAATTTAAATAGATTTAGTGTCTGTTTCTTAAACCTCAGTGTTTCTTAATCCCCGATGCCTACGGTAGTTACTAAAAGTATGAGTTTTTCTTCCACCAAAACAGATAAAGCTGTTAAGTTGCTATCCACTTGCATGATGGAGATAGAATAAAATAATATCTGGCATGCAAGAAACTTCAATACAATAGTATGTATAGGGAGAATGCATTGTTGTTGCACCCTTAGACTAGGACTCTGTTACAAACCCCCACACTCCAAACACCACTGTTGTGTTGCTGGGGAAACCTGAGACTGTCCTCTTTTTGCAGATATAATAATATTGAGGACTTTCACTGTCAAGTTTGTTAATTATTCATTAACACCACTGCTCAAACCTAAAGCTAGTATCATAATATGTAGCAAAATTTGAAAAAAAGAAGAAAGCCAACCAAGGGCAAACTCAGATCCAAATTCTGAAATGGAGGCAAAATGATAATAATTTTTGCCTTGAGTTAATGAATCAGTGGCTTATTTAACCAGAGAAGAAACTAATATTTAAACCCTGAAGAAAATAAATAATATTGCATGAGTTTCTATCACATAAAAAATTACACCTACTCCTGCTCCGTCCCAAATTATTCGTATTTTTTTGTTTTTTGCTTGGATTAAGGGCTGTGCTAATTTTTGGACAATGGTCCAAGTATGAAATAATAGCTAAATTTTATGCAGATTCTAATGGTTGCATCAAAAGTTTCTCAGAAAAAAGTTATTGTGCTGCAATTTAATTCTTCCTAAAATGGCTTTTTCACTGTAGGATAAAGTACCGTAGGTACCGTAGCCAGATGATAAAAGAAATGGCTCACCAATCAAAACAAGACATGTTCCATCTTTTTTGTATCATTCGATGAGCTGCCTCTTAATCCTGCTGGGTCACAAATCGAACAATTACACACTTCCACAAATTGGCAAGATCACATTTGCCAATTCTGTATGCCACATCTCCCGTTGCGGCTCCCGTGCCGAGTGGTGATTGCAGGGGAGATTTCAGATGCCGACGCAATATGTAATCAACACTTTTGTTACAGGCCCACAAGAGGAACAATGGTATGCTTTGTTGATTGTTGTGTCACCCCTCTAGTCTCCATGCTCATCCTCATCTCATTTGTGCCACTGCCCCATTGTGGCATCGCATCATCCCATCATGTTGTCCTGTCACATCCAATCACATCGTCCCATTGCATTGTCTCATTGCATTGTCTCATTGCATTGTCCTATTGCATTGTCCGGTGTGGCTGTCTCTTTAGGAGCATGTTCATCCGGCAATGTGTTGTCCTCATCCCCATAGATGTCATCATTGCCCCCAGCGAGGATGAGTGTATCCAACATCACCAGTGCCAGGGCCACATCAGTCTCACGGAATGGTTGTCGTACATGGAAGTCATCTCCTTCACAAGAAGGGGATTGGCTTATTTGTCATCCATGTGCAAGTTTGACATCATGAGGGCTACAACTCCACCGCATTGGTTTTCCCCCATCAGCATCGATGGTGAAAGGTGACAATGTACGTGTGAATGTTACAATGAATAGGGTTGACATCAGGGAGGAGGGTGGGCAGAATACATTGATGACGTGATGAACACCGGATGCTACCGCCGCACATGGGAGGAAGATCAAGGTGCATATTGGATCATTGCCTCAGAAACCCAATTTTAGCCAATCGTAAACATTAGTGTTATTGTGAGGTATTTAATTACTATTTAGTAACCATCAAAGTTATCCTGTAAGTTTCATTTTTAGGGCGCAACTGTGACTTGAAAAAATACTGTTTAGTAACCTTTAATTGATGCGTCGTAAACATGTACCCATTTTTCTGTAACCATTTTAGTAAATTTACTGTAGATACCCTTGTCGAATGACAATTTTTTTCCTCATCTGATATTAATACCACATCTTACGTAGAAGGTAGAGATGATTTCGAGAGAAAAAAAACAGCCATGCTGTAGCGGATGGGGAGATTTCTGAGCCACTAAATTAGTTCGCATTTACAGGTACGTAGAAAAAAATCAATCTTACATAGGTGAGGTCGGGCAAGAAAATGGACAGGATAACTTCAATTTCAAGAAGAGCTCTCCAATCCAATCTTATAGAGCACCTTGATGGAAATAAGATTGCACCGGGGGAAGTCATATCTTCAAAGCCTTTCAAGTTATTGGGCTAATTGTGGCTTGTCCAAAGTGTAGCTAGTTAAAGATAGACAAAAAAGTGTCAGAAGTTTTTATTAAGTCTGGTACATGACAAAACCCCTACCTATTGGCTTGTCCCAATATAAATAATTATTCGTATTTTTCAACGTACACACTTGCCCAGAAATATCTGTACCTTTTTAAATACTAATTCCTGATGGATTCCTAAGTTGGGGATCAACTTTGCCGAAACGTATTTCTGCCAATCGGGTAAGAATCTAACACCTTACAACATATTACTACTACAGCAGCACAACACAATACTTCAACACAACATCAAGATTAAAAAAGTATCCTACAATGAACTCTCTGGGGTGATATATCATCCCCCCTCATCGTTGCAGCCCCATGCAAAAATTGTCACCATCGGCCCCACAACAATTGTCCAATGCGGATTGATCCTCCTCCCATGAGTGGCGGTAGCATCCTGCAGTCATTGCAACATCAATACATTCCGCCTGCCCTCCTCCCCAATGTCATCTTGACAGGACACATTGTGTTTATCATCGTATTTGTCATCGGCTTTTGCCATCAATGATGATGAGAGAAAACTGACATGGGGGAGTCATAGCTCTCACAATGTTGAATTCATGAACATATGATGACAAATATGCCAATTCCCTCTCTAAGAAGATGGCAGCCACGTACAACAACCTGTCCATTGAGAAGATTGATGTGGCCCTGGTGCTGGTGCTTGATGCACTTGTCCTCAATGGGGGCAACAATGATGACAACTACAGTGATGAGGTCATTGCATTGCCAGATGAGGTGGACATAGATGATATAGCAAACATGCTCCTCCAGGAACCACCATATATGACAATGCAATGATGGGATGATGCATCAGAAACCTATTTTTTTAACCTTAACCATTCATTTATAACAATTTTGTTTACAGAGCTGATCGCCATAGTGTAAACAATTATGTTAAAGCTAAACATACACCATGGCTACCAAGCAGCCATTAATTTTGGACTGAGAAAGCATTTGTATTGAATTCCTACGTAGAAA
>JALLPB010000577.1:0-14513 GCA_036939975.1 Cyclostephanos tholiformis | reverse complement strand
TGTTGGCCTTGGATGAGTTCACACTCAACCTATCCTGCATAACTCGGAGGATATCTCCAGGAATACAAAAAAGGGAGTCTTCCCCTCAGCAGGTCGCATGGCCAGCTTCTTGCTAACGACCACGACAGAATCGTCTCCGTCACTGCTGTCGACCTCAGCCTCGTTGTTATCAAGATCATTAACGGTCGACATCGGTGCGGCCGCTGCAGCATATTCAGTCGTCATTGATACAGCTGCCGCCGAGGCAGAGGCTGTGGCAATGGAACAGCTGCAAAAAGGGGGGTGTGAGGACATGGTTGGAATACTTTGTGTTCAATGACGGATGACACAACAATCCCCCAAGATTGCCACACGAGAACAGATGACAAAGATAGGCACCAACCATTAAGCCCTGAACATTCGCGTCCGAAAAATACACGCCTGAGTCCCCGACCATGACCTCACACTGTGAAAACTCACCCTAGTACTCTGGCTGTGGGCAGCATGAAACGATGATTATTGGCGACACGGGCGGGGGGGGGGCAACGACAGCATTGACGAGATGGAGTTGCTGCCCGTGTGCATTCGGGCGCCATCCCGTGCAAGCCGATCATCCCTAGAGAATGATCTCTTCGTTGGATGATGTCCCTGGGCGCCGCGAGCAGTAAGATTCACTCATTTGCCCCCCTTCGTGCAACCTGCCCCCCTGACAATGTGATTTGGTGATAGTGGCATGGCGTTGATGATGATGGTGTGGAATCGAAGTCTCGTGGCGGCTGTGGCGGTTGGATGGAAGTGGCGCCGATGGGGGGGATGGTAGATGGGGTTGTGAAGGAGTGACTGCACGAAGGGCGTCGCTCCAAACGATAGGTGGCGGCGGGGGAGGTCGTCGGATCCGATGGTGGCGGTGGGGGCAGAAATATTTATGGTTGCCTCTCTTCGATGCTCCTCCCCATGCTTCTGTATAGGGCACATGGTAGGAATCATACAAAGGCAGAAAACGAGATTTTTCCCAGGGAGAGAGGAATAAATCCCAAGGACGGTGGAAAAAATCTCAAAAAAAAGTGGACAATCGATGTGGGCACTGTAGTAAGTGCATGAGCAGCGTTCAATTACAACAACTGCACGATGGCGTTGCGGCGTTGATTGGCCAGGGACAGGGGGGACCAACATTCTACTAACTCTCTTGAGTTGAATATGATTCAACTTTGTTGATCCTTTAAGTCTCATATCGGAGCCAAGCTCGTCATCGACCCCCACCACCCCACCTCTCTACCATCCCATCCACCCTCCCCCCCCCCCCACCCCAAAAAAAATGTTCGGTTCATCCGTGCCGCGCATCTGGAATAGCGGGTTGAGATCCTCCTCGTCCACCCACACTCAGGATCCCACGACGGTGACATCGTCCTCGCAGCAACCGCCACCGCCGACGTCGTCGTCATCGCATCACCAGCAGCAGCAACATCCACGGAGCAATTTCAAGTCCGCGCTCGAGCGAATTTCCGTGCCCGAATCCCTCTTCCGCGGAATATCGGTATTCAGGATCAACGCGAAGGGAAAATTGGAACCGGCCACGCTCGCGCTGTCGAGCGACAAATTTGTGATCACGGTCCTCCCCCGGTCCATCGAGCGTCCATCGAGGCTCTTCCCGTCGGAACGCGGCGGTAGCATCTCCGGCGTAATCGCGAGCGGCGGCGGCCTCAAGCGACCGAGCATACTGACGAGGGGACGGAGCGGCAATACCAGCCAGGGGAGCGTGGGTGGCGGGAGCATCGGAACGATGGGTTCCATGGACGCCAACGATGCGAATTTCTCCTACAACCCCGACACGTCGGTGGACATCGGGTCGATCGATCGGATACAGAGCGGTCAGAACACGCTGCTATTCGAGAAGGCGAGGTGAGTGACGCTGCCTTTCTTTTTCTTCCCTTCCGTCTTTCCTTCCGTTTGCTCCCGAGATAGCGATTGAATCATCTCATTTTTGTACACTCGTTACTGGGGGGTCGTCGTCGTCGGTTGTCGCCATAAATCACAAAATCGTCGTCATTCCACGCCCAGGCAAAGGGAGAAGAAGGAAAAACTCGCCGCCCGCAATCAGAACGGCATACCCCTACTCGACGAGGATCGATCGCTGTCGCTCATTTTTAGGGGAGCCAAGACCCTAGACCTGCTGGTGGACGTCGGCGGTGACAGGGAAATGATCCTGTACGTGCTCAACAGCCTCGTCGCGGAATACGGGAGGGCGAAGGTCAAGGTCGGAAACGAGGTGCTGCTGTTGCGGTACATTTGGAACGACATCGATCGGGTGAGATAATCAAGATTTTTTTGCTTGTCGTCGTTATTGACGCCCACCGGTGGATGAAAGCTCACGCTTTCTTCCGTGAATTTCAACAGGATAACTCCAACACGATCAACGAGAAGGAGATGGGAGAACTGCTGAATAGGATAAACTTCCAGGTGAAGGAAAAGAATACCAGCGCAGTGTATCAGAAATTCGCAAAAACTCTTGGACTGTCGACGGAGCTACGAAGGAAGGGCCTAACCTTCGATCAGTGTGTCACACTGTTGCACAAAACGAAGAGGGACACCTGGCAGGTGAAGCCGGTGACGCAGCTCTTCTTCGATATATTCGGCCAGTTCATGAACAACAATAAAGTAAGGAAGAAGGTATCGGCAGAATCGTTTCTGACGCGTTTCCTGCAGACAGTGCAGGGGGAGGAGAATAGGACGTTGGACGACGTGATGGCGATATTCTCTAAATTGCACGAGTTAGAGCTGGCGGACGTCGCCAATCACGTTACGCAGCCGAATTATATCAGCCTCGAACAATTCGAGGCGTATTTGGTAGGTTCATTCCGTTATGTGTTCATCGTACGAACGCCCACTCTGTCATGTTCCTCATTCGCAATTCGATATAGCTGAGTCACGGAAATGATATTTTCAACCCAGATAGAGAGAGATTCGACAAGAGCTATATGAAAAAGCCACTGTCCGAATATTGGATCAATTCGTCTCACAACACATACTTGACTGGTCATCAGCTGACTGGACTCTCTAGCGTGGAGATGTATTCAAAGGCGTTGTACCGGGGGGTTAGGTGCATTGAGCTTGATATATGGGATGGAGGCAAAGATGAGATTACCGGCAATCCCATCCCAGTAGTTTACCATGGTCATACTATGACGTCGAAAATTCTTTTCGAGGACAGTGAGTACAGGACATTTCACTGTCTTTATCAATACACTGATTTATCTCTAAATCTTGTTGCAAATATGATGTTCTCGCAGTCATCAATACTCTTCAAACATTTTTAAGGCTCCACCCTAAAACTTATCCTTTGATTCTTTCCCTCGAGAATCATTGTAGCGTCCCCTACCAGCAAGTTATGGCTCAACAGCTTAGGTCGATACTAGGAAATAATTTGTATGTGCCGGATGAAAAATCAGTCAAAGGACCACTTCCTTCCCCTCTTGAGTGAGTTTATTGATCATTTCTAAGTATATCGTCCATTATTATCATTTGTATGTGTCCATCAATGTCTTATTGCCAACTGCACGTAAATCATTAGTCTTCGTGGAAAGGTTTTGCTAAAGGGGAGAAGACTAGTGGGTGCTGCTGATGATTACGATACAGATAGCGATGAAGCTGATGACGATTTGACAGAGCTTCAATCAAATTGGACTGAGAAAACAACCTTGACAGTGAGTATCAACCAAAGTGAACATAATTTTACTTTCATTTTGGCGTAGCTCATATGTGTCCTCTGTGCGGCCATACAGTCGAAAACAACAAATTCGGTAAAGGTCGGGATTGCACCAGAGTTGGCACGTTTGACCTTCTTCCACGGAACGAAATTTGAGACTTGGGACAAAAGCAAAAATGCCTTAGCACATCACATGCATTCCTTCAGTGAATCCAGAGTAATTACATTGTGCAAACGCAACCAATCGCACAAGTGGATACAATACAACCAAACACACGTCTCTCGTACATTTCCATCAGGTTCCCGTATAGACTCTAGCAATTACAGCCCAATACTTGCATGGTCTGTGGGCTGCCAAATGGCGGCTTTAAATATTCAAACTCCAGATGAGGCTCTTCTCGTTAATGATGGACGCTTCAGGGAGAATGGAGGAGTGGGGTACGTGTTGAAACCGCCTATTTTGATGATGGAGAAACAAAACGAACCCCGCACAACGCATCTCGATATAAAAATCCTCAGCGGGTCATGCCTACCAAAACCTAAGGGTCTTTCTCTCGGCGAATGCATTGACCCTTACGTTAAGATATCACTTTTCGACTGTCACGAGGGGAAGGAAGTCAATACAAGTCAAACCACCGAGACCCTTTTTAAGAATGGATTCTCGCCAATATGGAACTTTGAGACCTCGTTTCATCTCGATGTGAAGAACACTAGTGTTGCAGTTATTCAATTCTCGGTGTGGAATAAAAATTCTCTACCGAAAGATGACGAGTTCATCGCCAGTGCAAGTGTGCCCATATCCTGTATGAGACAGGGTATAAGAAGTGTGCAACTGTTCGACGAGAACATGACTAGAAGTGGCGCCTTTGCCTTTGCATCGCTTCTCATTCTGGTTAAATTTGAGGACAGCCAGGCAGAGTTTTAGTAACCCGTACTTAGTGTTTCACATTAATCCGAAAGATTCACACACACAAAGTTTTTTGCGCTCGACACTTGAAATGACGATCCCGAAAAGCTCTACAAAGTTAGGTGTGAGCTGGGAGTTACATACTGCTAGCTCAACCTTCCATCAACGAATCGAATACCCCTCTATGCTTCAATGGCCAAGTTAAGCAAGCTTCGCAACATGCAACTATCAATACGGTTTGGCTCGAGGCCTGGCCTCTCACTCAAGCTTGTCGTCCTTTAACAAAACTCTTCCTACGCCCCTCTCCCCCCCCCTTTTGAGCATGACCAGCAGACATCTAACCCAACCCTGTGTAAAAGAATTGTCCAAAAGAGAGACAATTAATATAGGCAGAACAAGAGCAGTGCTTCTTCACTTCGATGTCTAAAATCCATATTCTAAAACGATTTAATAAACTGCCAAAGAACTAATGATGACCGAGATAAGAGTGCTCCATCCTGAGAAATCCAAGACGGATTATATTTATTTTCCAAATACGCGCGATATTTTTTCGTCCGACGACTATAATATATCCATCCCCCCCCCCCTCCCCCCCTCGCCCCCAGTGCGTTTTATTCTTTCAGTACTTTGCCAAATTCACGCCGAACTTCTTCGCCGCGGCGTCGATCGAGCCGTACTTGATGACGGTCTTGATCCCCTTCGTGCTCAATCGCAGACGGACCTGACGACCGAGATCGTCCGAGTAGAATCTCTTCCACTGCAAATTCACCTGCTGTACCTTGTGAATGTGCTTGTTCGAGAAGGTGACGACGCGGGCCTTGCGATTGGCGGTCTTGCCGAGGAGGTCGCATGCGCGTTCGCGCATGACGAGGGAGGAGGAACGACGCGCCATGGACGACGTCGATGCGGGGGAGGAGCGATGGAGATTGAGGGGCGTGCCGGTGAAGGCGGCGGCCGCGGCGACGACAAGGGCCAGGAGGAGGGCGGTGATGGCGGATCTCATGGTGGGCAACGGCGCTTGGTCTATCTATTATCCTCCCCATGTA
The DNA here is from genome assembly GCA_036939975.1 of Cyclostephanos tholiformis. Taxonomy (NCBI): domain Eukaryota; phylum Bacillariophyta; class Thalassiosirophyceae; order Thalassiosirales; family Thalassiosiraceae; genus Cyclostephanos; species Cyclostephanos tholiformis. The sequence goes on along the minus strand of JALLPB010000577.1, from coordinate 8,878 downwards.
TCTACAGGTTCTTCTTGGGCTTGGGAATATGATGAATGATGGCTCGCGCGCGCGGGTGAGTGCGTCAGTGAAGCGAGGACAGACAGCCGTCTGTCCGTCTGTCTTATTTAACTAAATTAACGTAGGATCTCAATATTGTTTTCGGAATTTTCATATTGAGTTCCTATTTACTTTAATCTTAGACAAGACTGCTAGTACATCATCTTGACCCAATTTGTATTGAGTTCCTATTTACTTACCATCATAGACAAGACTTCTGATAGAGTTATTATGGTACCTTCTGCTATTTTGATGAACAACAGTAAAAAGAGAATTTAATATTATTATTGAGCGAGGGACAAAAATGATGTCTGGCGGACCATATTTTTTTGTGGCCGGCGACGACAGCAACATCATGGGGCAACGAATGACGGAGGGCGACAGTAATAATATGACGACAACTAATACGCCTGAGATAGCAACGGTCGACGAAGAAGGATGGTACGGATCGAGTTACACTACGCGCGAGGAGGATATAGCCGCCTTCGCCGCCCTGGCGAATGCATCGTCATCATCCGCACGAACATCATCATCAGGGGATGATGACGATGACGACGACGACGACGACGACGGATGCGACGTTTCGTCCCTTCTAGTGCTCGAGGCCGACGACGAGAGATTGGGACTGCTGACGAACGACGGGGAGGGGGGGGGGTGGGAGGACGTCGACGGCACCGCCTCCTACCGAGATTACCGCGAGGATGGGGAAGACCGGGGGGACGCGGCTAGCGCGCATCATCGCTCTCGCGCGTCGGCCGCATCGGGGGAGGATGAGAACGATGATGATAACGACGACGATGACGACGACGACGAGGATGGCATCATCGTTCGATCTCCATCGTCATTCTTCGTCGTGGACGGGATGAGATCCAATCCGCGACGGTCGATCGTCGCGCTCCTCGTCGCGGTCGTCGTATCGATGACGTGCCTGATGACGAACGAGCGTTTTCGTTACCTCGCGTTGGAACGCGCGTACGCATTCCGCCATTGGTCGTCGGGCGGACGCGATGACGATTACGATTGCGATGTCATAGTGGGGGGTGGCGGACGGTGGGATCGCACGTCGTCGTTCCCGGCATTCCCCGCCAGGATGTTGCTCGGGATCAGAGTCCACGGTGGGGGGAAGAATCGATCTAATACTGCATCATCATCGTCGTCGTCGTCGTCGTCGTCGTCGTCTTCTTCCTCGAGCTCGACTGAATCGACGACGGACATGTCGCCTTACGATCCGGAATCCGACTTTCGATACGTAAAGGACGGTCGGGAGCAGATACTGACGTACTGGGAGGAGGTCGTGGCGGCGATAGAGAGGAACAATCGTCGAGGCGACGATGTCGGTGGTGGTGATGGTGGTGATGGCAATGACGAGGATCCTTCCGACGGTGATACAGCGGCGACCTTCGCGGAGTCTTGGACGAACATCGAAGCCTGGGGACCTTGCTATCCGCGCGCGCTCCCGCCGGGAGAAGGAGGACGTATCCACGGCCCGTTGAGAGGAGACAAGAAGGGGACGAGGTCCGCGCCGTATAACGACGATAGCAGCTGGTCGCACATCGTGCAATCCAATGCTGACGGGGGGGGCATAATATACCCGACCGTCAAGAGACCCCCGCGTTGCGATGGCGGTGGTCGGGAAGACCTCGCCGGGCTGTGTCGTCCCGGTTTCCTCATCATTGGCCAGGGCAAGTGCGGCACGTCATCTCTCTACCATTATCTCACCGGTCACCCCCGAGTGCTGCCCGCAAAGCAGAAGCAGATCGACTACTTTCGCTCCCAACAGGACGCGATTCCGGGGCTGAGATGGTACTTCAGCAATTTCCCGAGCATCGAATCCTTCCTTGGCAGGGGCGCGCTCATGACCGGCGAGGCAAGTCCCGGATACATGCCGTACCCATCCGTAGTGGAGTCGGTGGTGAGGCGATTGTCCCCGCATGATTGGAAGCCCTACGGCTCGACCGGGGACGATCGCGACGGACCCGAGGCGTGGAAGGCGCGCGTCCGATCATTACCCAAAATCATCGCCATCGTACGTGAACCCATCGATCGCGCGATTTCATCTTACAAGTACAACTATGTGATGCCGGCGCTGACGAGGCTCCGGGCCGGGAAGGGCGTCACCGTTTCGGGAATGAAGATACCGTCGAGGATGTCCGACGAATACTACAAGTCGCGCCACCTGTTCTCGTTCGAGGAATTGGCATACGCCGAATTGGTCGTGCTGAAGGAATGCCTCGAATCCGGTGGGAAGGGCGAGCGCTGGACGTACGATGAGCTCGGCGTGAGTTCGGACATGTTCTTCTACGAGTCCCTACAGAGGCGGAACAGGTACAATGAACGTTCGCGGGACGATGATCCGCCCTTAGTATTCTTGGACGAGGCCTGTTACTCGGATTCGAAGCATTATCTGGTTCCCCGAAAACAGTGGAAAGAACTCGCTGCCGAGCATCCCAACAAGACTCTGGTGCTGCCGAACCTGCAGTTGATACAAAGCATCGTGGGTCGCGGGGTCTACGCCCTCCCACTCGAGTGGTGGTACGAAGTCTTTTCCAACGCCACCGCCGCCAATGGGGAGGAGGGAATCCACGTAGTTTGCACGGAAGACTTGGCGGACGACGCCCAAAAGGCGATGTCCGACGTAACGAGTTTCCTCGGTCTTCCATTTTACGACTTCCATAACGTCACACAACTTGGACGATACAACGTCGATGGCAATCAGGGATACGACGCCATCACCAAGTCGCATGACGACGACGATGCCGACGTCGATACGGATGCGCATCCGCCTTCACATCAAAGATCGTGGTCCGCTGACGAAGATGCCCTTGATCCGCTGCTTGCAATCTCCGACGCGTTGATGCACGAGCTGGCACGTTTCTACCGTCCATACAACGAGCGTTTGTTCCGTCTTATAGGCAAGCGATGTCCTTGGAGTTGATCCGGTTGATCCGATCCCTCCCTACGCCACGTTTCTATCAAAATCTTTGGATCAGATGCGAAGTGTAATGGGTGGGGCAGATTCTCACCGTGTCCCGAGCGCGTTTCGACGATTTGCACTGAAGCACGTCAAGAGCTGTTGTTCGAGATACACGTCGGCATAATAGTTATCACCACATAGCGAGTGGCAGAATAGGCACCAATTATTGGTGTGGTTGAGCATTGGAATGTTTACGAACGAAGACAAGGATTCAGACACCGGTCGACAAGCCAAGGACTCGAACGACCGCTAACGCCAATGTCGGGACCTAAGGTCTTGTTCTTGCTTGTCCCATACAGCACCTTGGCCGTAGCTTGTTCAGTGGACGTTCGTACACCGGCGAATTGGAAAACTAACCCCGTTTATTCGAGATAAAAGATGAAGTGAGATACTCATGATGTTTACTCTCAAAAAATGGATTTTAGATTGAGACATTTGCTAACTCGGGGACGAGTAATTGATTTAGCTTTGTATGATGTTGTCGTGGATAATTACTGTAGCCGTTACCGAGAAGCACTGCGATACTATTCTCAAGCAAAAGTCTTACTTTTGTTGTACCTTTGTACCCCCACCCTTCTATACCAACATTTAGCGACTATCTCTAGATGCAGAGAGGGTGTCTGGAGGCTTGGCTGAAAATGGGACATCTCTGATGTCCATGTTTTTGACATGTGTAAAAAAATGGCGTTATCATTTGTGTTAACATGATTGGTCCATCAGCAACCCTGCTTCAAGATATCCAAATCATAAAAATTGCACAATCTCGTCAGTATTCAAATCAGAAAGGTGCATCATCACATTCCAATCCCAAAGAGGAAGTCAAACGCGTTCTTGCCGGTCGACGCATCAGCAAAGAACGGGTGCTTGAATATCCGCGCGACGGAGGGCCTGTCCTTCGGGTCTCGCGACAGGCACTGGGATATGAGATCGGATAATACAGGGTCGGCGACCTTCTCGAGGTTGGGCTCGAACGTTGGCAGGGTCATCGTGATCTTTTGAGCCGACATGCCGTCGAAGAAACCCCTCCCCGTGCTGATTTCGTACATGAACATCCCCAACGACCAAACGTCGTAGGAGTACTCGAGACCGAACGAATCCGCCTCCCCCTTAAGGAACGACCGGGCGAATTCAGGAGGGCATGCCTCCGGAGTGTAGTCCACCGGCGCCGCCTTGAAGGACATACAGCTCTCCAGGTCGATCCCGCGGAAGGACACCCCCCCCCTCTGATCGTCGATCACGACGAAGTTCTCCGTCTTGAGGTCGTTCCAAACTAGTCGGACCGAGTGCAGTGCCTCCACGCACCTAAGGGCCGTTAATGCGCAGTCGAGGAGAAGTTCCCCCTCGAGTTTACCCCCCACCTTGGGCATGAACGCCTTCACGTCGGCCACGCCCCTCTGCATCACGAGGGCGCTCATGTCGGGCATCTCCTCCCCGGCCAGGGGCAAAAACTCCACGCGCCGTACGAAGCTCCCCCCCCTCAACCCCAGGGAAACTTTTTGGTAATTCGCGAACTCGCGTTTCATGGCCTCCTATTATTTGAGTTTCCCCCCGATCGAGAGGATGCGATATATCGTCAAGGGGGTTCGTTACGCATGAGTATATATTTTTTGGGTACAAGAAGTCTATCAAAAATCACGCGCATTTCAACAATATCGATTTTTATTCACCACACCTGACACATATTCTCACCTTATTTTGGGAATATTTGACAACGAGGGCTTCTCCCACCGGCTTGCCGAATGACGAGGCTCGGTACGCCGTTTGGATGAAGCTCCTTCCGTTTATGCTGGAGGTGGCCTCTCCAGCGAGTAAATATCGACTGTGCGCGCGTGTGTATATTAATTTTGAGGGATTCGGCGAAAAGGTATCGACGAAGAGCCGATACGATTTTTTTAAGTGGCATGTGTTTCGCGGGGTGGGGGTGGGGTGGGGAAGGATGAGAGAATCTAAAAATATAAATAGGAATGCGGTCGACACACTACTCACCCGTTGCCGATGGTGCCGCCCGTAAGATCAGGAATGGATATGCTCGATCTCGCTCTTATCAACTGCTGTCGTGACGACGAAGACGAAGACGATATCTTCCCACTAGGGGAAGGCGATGACGTTATTTTGACGGATGCCGAACTCGAAGCCGGCAATGTCATCGGAGTCGCCAATCTGTACTTCGAACCGGACAGCGTCGTTACGATCTTCTTCTCGACGGCCTTGCCGGCATCGACGAGCGGACTTGTGACGATAGCATCGCCGTCGGGTATCGTGGGATGATTCGATACCTTGCCGGATATTTGCACCTCCCCCTCGTTCGCGCCGCGTATCGCGATCCAATCGTTGAGGACAGGTATGACCCTCTGATTGCTCGAGGAGAAGATCTGCCACAGATTGTTATTGCTATTGTTATCAGTCGTCGGTACTGCCGACGCGGACGAACCACTGCTCCGATTCTCCTCCAATAGCTTTGCCACGTACGCTTCCAATTGGTCGACCCTGCTCGACGTCCCGTCGCTCGACGAAAATGCCCTCTCTAACTCGGCCACGTCGCGACGTGATTTGGCCAATTCTTCCCGGGTAGATATAAGCTCGGCATTCAACTCCTTCAACTCCGTCCGCGAATTTTCGAGCTCATTCCTCGCATCGTCGAGCTCCCTCTCCAGCTGCATCACCCTCGACTGTAGCTGTCGCTGCATATTCTCGAGGCTTCCGACCGCCGAATTGAGGGCGGATTCGAGGGTCGACACGGCCGTCTGCGCCTGCATGAGAGCCTCGTCCTTCGGATCGAGGGGGGGCGGGGAGTTGTTCCTCCTGCTCGGTAGGTTCGTACCGACGCCGACGACGACCCCGTTGACCCTGCCTAGACCGTTGAGGCCGGCGTTATTATTGCCGGTTTTGGCCCCCAGTGGCGGCGGCGACGACGATGACGACGACGAAGACGCCCTCTCGACACCGGCGCTGCCTTCCTCGTAAGATGCGAGAAGTACCGAGGACGACGACGTCGATATCGCCGGTCCGGGGGGACGTCGCGCGTCGTGATATCCCCTCGTCGGGACGGTTCGGACCAAAAGCAGCGAGTTCGAGACGATTGGCAGTACGACGAGGCAGCAGCAGCAGCAGCGGGCGAGTCTCGCCGCAATCGTCGTCGGGTTGCCCCTGTGTCTCGTGGTCGGATCTCTCTCCATCCCTAGACCATGGTGAGCGACGCGGGGGATCATTCCATCAATCTACAAGAGAGGTAACTAATACGTACATTGTCGGTTTTGACGTCTCGCGGACTAGGTAGGTAAACCTTTTTTTTCGCGTATGTAGGTTTGTACTACCTAGAAAGTGATATTTTGGCTATGACCCAAAATTCACTACAATAAGCTGAATTCATTTTGGGGCAAAATCCTGGACCAAAATTTAAGCAATTTTGGTCCAGAAAAAGGCTGGACCAAAATTGTTTTGGTCTGGAAAAAGGCTGGACCAAAATTGCTTTGGTCTGGAAAAAGCTGGACCAAAATTGCTCATTGTTGAAATGAACCAGTGCCTCCATACGAATAAGCAAGCTCACGTATTACACACATCGTCAAATAAAACATAACACTCGCCGCAGCTATCTACAATGATGGCGGCCCCAGCTTAGCTGGGAAATGTTGTATGTCGGCATATGTCGGCCAGACCCCCCAAAAGACAGACATTTATTGTTGGCACCGACATGTTGCTGACATGTCAGTCAACATATCGGCGACATCGTGCTAAAATGTGTCGCCACGGGTGCCGACATGACACGACAATTATGTCGGCTGCTGACATGTCGGCACCATGTCGGCAAAAGTCGGCAAAAAACTACTTTGAGAACTATTTTTTAGACTAAATCAGCACACAACAATCAAATATTGCAATGCGGCGGTGTTGTTGGGGGATGGCGGTGGCATGGCAGCATTTTGGGAGGTGTGCTGAGCGGCCATTGGGGGTTGCAGTGGCGGCATTTGGCAATGACGGCGGCGCAAAATGCGACAGGACATGACGGCAAGATGAGAATCATCGCAACAACAAGATGCAATGCAACAGCAAGATGCGTGAAGGGATGCGACACCAACAAGATTGACAATGAACCGAACAAAGTGGGTGCAATGAGAGGCAAAGATGCAATGCAGCTACAAGATGATATGCGACACAATGACGATACGTGATGATGAGACAATACATAAAGACGAGATGCAGGAGGACATGATGATGATGAGACAACATGACAACAAACCAAACGGGAAGGAGAGGGAGAGAAGAGAGGGGAGAGGGGAGAGGGGAAAGGGGAAAGGGGAGAGGTAGGGGCATGAAGCCGTGATGAGAGGCAGAGGCGCTGGCGGATGATTGTTTTGATTGGGGGGTGGCGGGATAGGATGAAGCGTGACAAGGTGATAAGTACCTACCTATTTAGAAATGTACCATGACACAAGAAAGTACTTAAATATGGACCTGACACACATGTCTCGCCAAAATTGGCGACATTTCGACACATCGCCGACATTCCCAGCTAAGGGCTCCAGCTTTGCCCTAATCTCCATGGCAATATCTATCATGGCTCAAACTCATGGTGCCATAATTAACCACAAGTCCGCCCAGGTGTTGGTTGGTAGGTCCCGCTCCTTGTCCTTGTTTCTCTGTTTCGGATGATATGATATCATGCAATGGACGATGAAAAATAGAGAGATGGGCTGGGTCTTTACCTTAGGTAGTAATTTTTTTCATATTCTGACACAACAATCAACTGATAGTCAGTAGCAAAGGTATAAGATGTATCCAAGAAGAGGTGTTGCCACAGTGGCATGTGTGGGGAGATGTTGTCATTTTGTTTGAGGCAGCAAATCAAGGGAGAACAAGATTAAAAAATAAAAATACGTCTTGGCCTTAGACGGCCACCAAGCAATATTTTATATGCAACAAGAACCAACAAGGAAATGCAATCACAATGAAGTAATGACAAGGGAGCATGTGTGGATGGCTAGGAGTGGGGAGGAAACACAATTAGATCATTGTGTAGGTGATCAACTTGGGAGGGGATAAGAAAATAAAACAAATTGATGTTTAATAATTAATTTTTTCTATTTCAATTTACATAATTAAAGAGAACCCTTTGTCAGCAGTCTCAGTCCACCCCTTCTGAAGAGGCTACCATGAGGGATGCTGACTCATTTGCCATAGTCTTGCTGCTGGATGTGGCAATATGCTCCACCATGGTGGTGTTCATTTTTGGAGGTGACCCCATCATACATGTACTATTCCTACGTTGGCAAAAGGGGGAGGCTTGCAAAAATATCCATTCAGCTGCTTAGTTGCACATGTCACCGACATTTCGCCGACATGTTGCCGACGCACGACAAAGTCGTCTGAATTTGGCCAACAGGGCAATATCATGACGCCGACATCATTTCTTGCCTGGCCATTCCCATGCATTTTTATGTCGGGAAATGGCGACATTTTCTAGTTGTGCAAAAGTATTAAACTATTTACAATAAAAATTAGATGCTGACAAATTTTGCTTTCATCGTGTGATTCGTTCCATTTTGCTTTCATTGTGTGTACTATTATCACGTACTTACAAAGTTCACCCCCCCCCACATTTCCTCCTTTGACTATCATAATGAAAAACACTTGATCGATCCAAGCCCCGCTGGAGCTCGTGCGGACCAGGCAGGCCAGCTCCTCCCACCACCAAGGGGTCCATGAAGAATTACGACTCCTCCTGCGAACGTCCGGCCCATCTGGCCTGTACAGGGGACTCATCCCGATGATACTTAGGGACGTCCTGTTCAGCGCAGTGTACTTCACTTTCATCAAGTAAGAGAAGGGATGGGAGGGTTGGCATCAAGGAGGAGGGGTGACAACCCA
>JALLPB010000576.1:0-14517 GCA_036939975.1 Cyclostephanos tholiformis | reverse complement strand
TTATAACACATTTACGAAGCCCTAAAAAAAGTGGACGCAGATCTGCGTCCATAGCAGTTAAGCTGTTAATAATACAATTAAACGAACTAATTTAATGCAATAGAGTGTCGTTTTCTTAAATTATCACTACAATCTTTGATAAAAATATAGAATTGATTTAAGAAGTAAATTAGATCGCCTTAGGAAGGTGAGGGAACCAGGAGAATCCGGTCTTCCTACAAGCATTCTTGATCCATTCTTCTGTGATGTTGTGCTCGGCCATTAAAATCCATTCCGCGACATCGCTACGCTTGGCAGCAGGCATTGCCTTGTCGGGGTCCTGTACTAACATCCAATTGCGGTACTGTTCACGTACCTTTGCCTTGAATGGCTTGCTATAGAGGACGTTGACAGGTTGAACCATGCCGGTGCATTTGGGGGGGATGAAATCAACCTCCATGCCAAGAGCTTGAATGCCATTTACGACGCATCCCATCTTGTGGACCGTAAACAAGTCCAAAACAAGAATCGGGACAATTCCCTCAGGCACATTGGCAATGTGCGGCTTGAGGACAACCTCGATCTATTTGAGCATGATGTCCTCGCTAAACCATGCCTTTTCCTGGACGCGGTAGATGAGACCGGCTGGGAGGATGGGGAGCTCCTTTTTTGCGATCACTCCTGTCCTCTTCCCTTTGAAAAAATACCAATAAGCATGGTTAGTAAACATCTCAATGTTTACAATCATAATTTGATGACTCATCTTTAAAAACAACCATTGTGGGGAAAATTATCCCAGATGCCGTGATTGTGGCGGCGACGGTCACACGCTTGCTGTCCCTGATGGACATCCTCATGTTTACCGTCCTTGTCCCCACCCGCTCGATGGTAGTTTGCACGTTCATAGCTTGGTAGACTGGTGTCTGATCCATGTTTATAATATAATTTGGGTCACGTATACCATCATCAAGGCAGGGACGGATGTACTCAAGGAATTCGAGCGCCTCAGCTTTGACCTCTCGAGGGTCTTGCAACACGGTGTGTCAGGTTGTTTTTTGCGAGGAACCGAGAGAGACAGATCTTCGCAGCCCCTTCAGTCCTGTTTAGAATCTCAGACTTAAGGGTACCGGCCTTGTGCAGTAGGGTGAACCAATTCACATCGAACCCTTTCTGATGCCACTCGTCAATGAACTCTAATAGTTCAGCTTCAACATTCTTGAGAAGCCCATTTTTGCCAGAGCACGAGGACTTCCTCAGCTTCTTCCCATCGCTAGCTTGAATTGTATCCTTCTTCTGGGCCCAGCGGGAGATCACTGAAGGACTAATTTGAAGGAATGCTGCAGCCTGTGCAGTTTTGAGACCTTCCTCGAGCTTCATTTTCTCGACAAGAGAAAATATGTTGAGTTTCTCTTGGCTGGTGTATCGGATACGTGACCCTGAGAAGCCATTGCTTCCCCAACGTTCCGCATGGCGCGTCGAGTTGAATCCTCCACGACTGTAGACGGCAATCTTCATGGCCTGATTGGATGATGCGACGATGGTATCAAGGGAGTTTGGTGAGTTGTGTTGGGGGGAGTGCGTCCTACTGGAGTTACAACATAGGATCAAATACTAAAATTAGCATCGAGCCATTGGTGCACCAAAAAAAGGAAGGAATAGACCCATACGTAGGAACTATACGAAAACTATTTTGACTAGATTAGCAGTTTTAGCTACCCGATTACAAGAAAGCCTGTATTTTTTGATTGCTTAAGCTGCGTGCCCAACGGTAGATTTTTTGTCCTCTGCGAGCAATAGGTATTATATTGACATCATTTCCACACGAAGGAATACGATCGCAATTATTTATCATGTTCAGTAAAGGAGAGCTCGCCGCGGATGACAGCAAGTCCAAAAAAATCAATAAACTGAGCCGATCGAATGCAGGTCCGACGCCGTTCCACAGAAGGGGGTCCTATTTACTGCAAGATACAAAACAAACGCGTTTCACATGGCTCATATACGACAACGACGGATCATTCAACGGATGGTTCGATTGGTTGCCTCTGCATCTAAGAGTAGGATATTGGAGTCCATTCGTTGTATTGTCGTTGATTTTCTGCTACACGGCTATCTTCTTCTTCAAACCGAAACCTTTGGAATTTTCGCCATTGGTTCTTTCTGCGCTAGACGAAGAAGAAGCTTATTTTATGGGGATGCCCATGGCAACTGCCATCGACTTGATCGTCACTGTTTGGGGTGTGGTGGTGGTAGTTGTGGCAAAGATAAGGCTTGGGTCCATCGGTGCTTTCCCAATCTCTTTTACGGGGTGGTCTTGGTTGTTGCTTACATCACGTGCGGGACTTGAGTTCATGTCCTGGGCTGCCTTCGCGAACAAGTACACGCGACTTGCATCGAGCTTTGCAAGTATGGGATCCTCAATCCGGCTTGTTACCCTCATAAATGCTTGCGTCGTCTGCACCATTTGGAATTTCATCTTATTTCCACTCATCTACTTTAAGTCAGTCCCTGCCGGCGAGCAAAGGCAGAACTTTGTCAAATTTAACTTTGGATTTTTCATGACAAACATTCACATTCTTAATTTTCCACTTTCATGCATAAACATAATTTACGGAGAAAAGAGTCGTTTGAGGCGATTCACGAGCAGCGGTATGTTGATGTCGTACATTAAAGTTCATGTCTCATGGGCTCTAATTTTCTTTTTTCCTCCATGCTAATCCAGATTTGTGGGTAGCATATGCAGTGGTCTTGCTCTACTCTGTTCTATACTACTTCCTCATGGACCGTCTTGGGATGCACTTCTACCCAATATTTAGTCCACGGACTTCTTTTTCGGTGGTATCAATTGCTGGTGTGCTTGGTCTCTATTACTTTCTGTTCTTGAAATGGAATGAATACATTGGTCTTTGACTTCTTTGAATTGCGTTTTGTAATCGGTTTTCTGTCCCGTCAAAAGATTGAAACTTCATGACATTCAAAAAATTTGTAAACAAATGGAAAATAGGATGATTTTTTAATCATACCATCGTTGGCCGAAAGGATCTAGCGAGCATCCTTAAACTTATAACAAGCGATTAACTAATATGCACGAAATAAACACGCATGGCTGGAAATGGCGCCAGCAGACTGATAATTGTATGAGTAATTGATATGGATTCTCTGTTAAATTCGTCGTTGTTCACAACACCATTAGAGTTTTCTCTTTCTAGGATCAAGGTTCACTATTGCATTGTTCGCGCCCTAGTTGATTCGTTGCTACTGTCGAGCCGTCACTGGTCTGCGCCAAACATTATAATTCTACCCCAGGTCTCGTATTTGACTGAATGATGAAACTGTTCGATAAGGCGGTCAATTTCGTCGCCTTCGCTATCTTTCTCCATCACGGGCCGGCCCAAAGAATGGGCACCATCGCCTGATCCAATTACTTGGAATACCACCCGACGACGTTTTGCTGGCTTGCCGTCTTTGCAAAATGGATAAAGCCACTCATCATATGCGCTGACGACTTGCTCTTTGGTAAGTGTCTTCAACAACTGAACTTCTTTTCTGTATGACTCAAATTCATAACGATTCTCTATGATTTCAGACCAATGACTACTCGTCTCTTCTTCTAGCGACTCGAAACTTTCGAGCTTGTTCTTTGCAAGAGCCACTATGTGCTCCATGAATGTTTGCTCATCCATGGACTGAAGCTCGGACTGGAACGAGATTAGAAAGTCGTCTAACCGATTGCCTGTTTCATCTGCACTTTTGCATGCCGTCACCACTTGAAAGCTCATCCCGATAACGCCGTCTGTCCATCTTGCACCACATGAAATAACATACCCGAACTGTTCTTTCGTCCTGATCTGAGTGTAAAGTGGCTCCTCCAGAATTTGCTCTAATAAATCAACAAGGACGCGCTGTCGAACGGCATCAGAAGAATTGTCATCTTTTCCAAATTGGAAGTAGACTTCGACAGCTGTATTTGGGTCCTTGTGGTCGATTGTAGGAACAACAATTTGTTGTTTTTCGGCAGTACTCTTCATCTTTAGGACAAATTTAGCCGGGATTTTCTTCTTCGGCAGTCCAACATGGTGACGAGTCAATGACTCAGATACAACTCTCACCGCTTCATCTGCATCCTCACGATTTACGTTACCGTGGTAAAAACCGTCTACGGACAGCCGTTTCAAAAGTTCATTCATCACCCCAACGAACTTACAAATGGTGATCCCTTTGATAGCTTTTAATTTCGAAAACGACGACTTCAGAGATGGCCGTAAGCAAAGAAGGCGTAGGCTGGTGGAGAACGATGACGCGTCCATTCCGGCATTCGAATACCTCCTCATTTGAAGCTCGTAACAAGCACCGAACCTCTCTTTTTTTATTGTCGATGGGAAACCACACTCTTCATCTCTCCCTCGAAAGCTCATGACTACTCTCAGAACTTCCTTGGTCAATGTCAAAAGGTTTTGGTCGAATCCATGCACACGTATAGAAAATCCTGTCTCAGTGGGACAGATAGAGCTTCCCAATTCACACACGCTCGCAAGGTAACATGTCTCAGTCAAGGCATCGGCGCATAATGTACAGAACAATTCCATGCAAGCTTGATTTAGTGCTGAGCCATTCATTCCATCACATACAAATTGAAGTCGTAAATCTGCGGTGGGCTTTCTAAACTTTCTATCGTGTAAGTGCCACATCCTGAAAGAATTCTTGTCATGTATTAGTTGAGGAAGACGATTTTCAGGAGCAGGTGGCGGGATAGGAGGAAATGCTACACCATCTTCTACATCGTCATCGTGGCCAGAGTCTCCGTAGCTGAAAACGATTCCTTCCCCATCGCGAGGCACTGCAGTCACGCGGAATTTCACCGTGCCATTATCTAGAGTGCCCTCATAGCCGGATTCTAGAAAATGATGACAGCCGTCGAATTTGTTGTACAATTCGTGGTTGTCTAAATAATGCCACTTTTCGCCCTCATCTTCATATGATAAGGAAAGACGATGACATGTCGCCTCAATTTTGTACTTGGTGACGGCAGCGGGGAAATACATTTTCTTCTTTCCGACTGCTACGCAAACTTTCAGGCAGCAGTTAAGCAGGGGGTGTTCATCATCATCCGCGGGACGAAGATCGAATTTCGTAGGAATGTATGTATTTGGGGGAGGTAAATGGATCGCCAGCTCGTCGGAAGAATATAGTCGAGGCATCGCAGCAGCAGTCCAGCTCTGTATCAGATCTTCTGATATTTGTTCCTGCCAAAATTTAGTTCCAAATCTCGGCTCCAGCGATGCAAGGCCTGCACGTTCCTTATCGAAGATTGGATTCCTATCACCAGCTAGATCTACTGGTGGTTGATAGTCAGACTTGACCTCTTCATTATCGTCTGAATCCACTTTTTTTTCTTCTTCGCATTGTAAAGCAGCGGAGTCGTCCAAATCGTCACAGTCACGTCCAAACAGTGATGACATCAAGTCAACCCTGATATTTTCAGGAGTGAAGAAATCGAAAAGTAAACGCTTGATCATGTCGCTGTCCACCTCATCATCGAAGAGCAATGCATTCCCATCGAGGACTCTCTCATCCGGTAAGTCAGTCCAAGGCGCCATATTCTCGGCAATCTCCTCGACTGTATCTGTTACATCCCCCTCGTCTGCAAATTGATACGACAACTCTGCAATCATTTTCAACTCTTCGTGTATCCAGGAAGGAAGTCCCTCTTTTCTGGTTTTCTCGCCATCGATGTGACCCTCGATGAAGTGGAACTTCAACATGCTGATGTAGCAAAAAACCACGTTGATGACATCCTCCCAGAATCTCACCCCGTGCATCGACAGCGAAATTTCGATTGAGAACAGAGCGTGGGTGCTAGCGTCTCCCATCCCATCTTCTCCTATCCCCGCCGAAAGAGACGTTGCCCACCCGCGCCCCTTCAACACCGACAACACCGATCCTGACGCCTCGTGACCGAGCAAATGCGCGAGGTAGTCGCAGGGCTTGGTCCGCCAGTGTGGCGAAACGGACGGGCACTGCCAGGTGATTGTGAGCAGGTGACAATTTCGTACCGGAACGATGCGATACACTGTCGCGAGGGAGCTAGCATGGAAGGGAAGCTGGTACGGACGCAAATTGGTAATAATGTTTTCGCCATCGTGACCGTCACATTCGCAGTCGACGATTCGGGGAGCAGCGGGGACATCGCGGAAGTTCTCCACCACGTGACGCTGTATCTCGTCGAGGTCGTATCCCGCCATTACCACAAGCCTCATGTTGGGTGCATAATAGTGACATTGGTAATGTTTTCGTAGCTCTTTCATGACATCAATGCCCGATGATTCTGGCTCAATTTTCAGTGAAGACATGTTTCCCCAAGGAAACTTATTTTTGCGCCAAGTAAGGAATGAGAAAAAGGTAAAAGACGAGTAGAAAGTATGTGGGATAAATGTTTCCACAAAAATATGAAAGGAGAGACTAGAGCATGAGAGCCCACGACGATAACGCTGCAACGTACCTTTGCAAACGGATGTAATGGCCTATCTTTCGCATAACGCTCCGCTCCAACTTCCGCTTCCACTCCCTCGACTTTTTCCCCATCGTCACATCCAGTCCTCGTCACCGGTCGCCAGTTCCTACCCATTATGGGCGCGTTCCCGTCCATCCCGCAAGTATACGACATCAGCTGACTCAATCTGATGTGGTCGTCCTTGCTGTTCAATTCGAATTCGCTCTCGACGGCGTTCAATTCCCTTTCGATCGAATTTTCGTTCAATAGCGGACACTTGAAGAAGGAGCTGAACATGTAGAGTGCCTTCCACACGTTCTTCTCGGAGTCCTGTGGAATACAATAATGATACAGCGTGTGTTCCATGTCTGGCAAGGAAAAATTACGGTGCATCGTTTCGTGAGAAAGAGAAACAATGGTATAATGTTCACATGATCAATGACGCGATCAAGTCAAAACAACGAACGAGAGGATGCACACACCCGTGTAAGCATTGTCGTCCCCACCGCAACTTGACAGGAATTTATTGTACGCGTTCTCCTCCGGATAATCCTCCGTGCCGAGGAATAGCATGTGCTCGAGGAAGTGAGTCAGACCCTGGAGGTAAGGGGGATCGTGATAGGAGCCCACATTTACGAGGAGGGCCGTAGCAGCCTTGCGCAGGCCATAGTCATCGTCATCATCGTCGTCATTGGAATGGTCGTCCTCGTCGGCATCGTCCTCGTCGTCTTCCCCCTCGCTCTCGCCATCATCAAGTCGCCCGCGTCCTATCAGCGATTTGCGCTGTCTCAACGCCACGGTGTCGCAAATCAGGACACATTTCAGTCCATTGCTTAGGGTGATGTGTCGATAAAGCTTCTTGTCACTTTTGGATCGAGTGGAGTTGAGGTCCGGTCCTAGTGTGACGTCTGCGGCGGAAGAGGAGGCGTCGCAGCTGTTGCTCATGATTGCCGGTGGTTGTTATTTTAAGGCCCTTATTTTAATGTACTCTGGTTGGTATTCACTTTCGTACGGTACGTGTACATAAATACCACACCACCTACTATGGTACTACTGGCGTCATCGCCATCCATCATGGCACACATTCACAAACCTTTTATTACGCGACACAATTACTAGTAGTAGACGACCCTGCAAAGCTTGCGCATACACTTCTACTTTATTTGTCGCTATAATATCCATGCCTCTCATACATGTGACATGGCTGCCAAAGGTGCGTGCAGATGATCAAAGCATTCAAAGTATTTTTACATGATAAAACGTTGAATACATCTACCGATCATCCCCCCTTAGGCGTGCCGAACCGAAAAAATCAGGAAGGAGGTGGCTGCGGCCATAATCAAAGGTGAGCTCATATGCGTTCCAGAAGGCGACTAAAGTCGATCGCATATAAACCATGAATCTCTCTATCGAGCTCTCACCGAGCATTTGTTACTGAACGCCGCGTATAGCCATAACGGACAACGACGTTGCCAAGGCAGCCGACATTCCCACTCACAATGTGGTTGTCAGATTTTCAGAATCGTGAGTTTTCCCTGTGATTTTTCGTCTGATGTTCCATCGCGCCGGGATAACTCATGATGTTTCGTATTCCGTTGAATCCATGCGCAGCGTCGACGGCTTCGCCCTGCCCCCGGGGCACACATACGAGAGTCTATGTTTAAGTGGTATGACGGCCGAGAGTCTTGGTTTGACTAAGAAAGAAGAGGGAAAATGAAAATGCCTACACGGATGTACAACGTTATCCGCAAGGCCGGAGTCAGTAAACTGATGACTGTTGTTTTTCATCCTTTGAATGTACCATCATTGACTTTTCTATGCGAAAACTGCTGGTCAACTGGGTAGCTGATGTGGCGTTAATGAATATACAACTCTAGCTAGACCTCAATCAATATCGCTAAAGTCGCGTGTTAAATCTGCTTCTGCAATATTTGAGACTTGTGGGACAGATTCAGTAAAGTGTGCCATTAAATTCATAGTCAGCCTCCTAACACCATGACAAGCGCCTCCTTCCTGAGCAGCCATGTAACAAATGGCATTCATGTCACACATATCTTTTGCGACAAGCAAATCTTGCAAAAGCCACGATGGAATACCCTCGGAGTAATTTTCGAGCAAATTCTCAACGGAGGTTGCAGGACCAATCAATTGTGTGAGCCAGTCACGTTCCATAATCGAAATTTTCCTAGCCAATTCTATGTGACCTTCCATAGAGCATAAATCGAATGGGCAATGGCCTTCTGCATCCGGGCCCACGAAGGACCCAAATGCACTTTTTTCATTCAAGAACTTGTCTGCCAACCATTTCACCGCTCCGATACTGCCCCTCTGAGCAGCCTTGTGAAATGCACTGTGTCCGTTCGAATTCACTAGATTGAAATCTGCCCCGGATTCGAAGAGCCATGCCATAGTCTCTGCCGTGCCAGCTCCCTGCGCATTCCAGAGAACCGCATTGCACCCAAAATTGTTGATCCGATGAATATCACAGCCCTTTTGATGCAGGAACTTCATTATGTCCAAATGTCCTTGCCAAGATGCCCAACAAAACGCTGTTGTTCCGTCTGATGTTGTTGCATCAACGTCGGCATGGCAATTAAGTACAAGGTATGTCACTATACTCAAATGCCCGTTTCTTGCCGCCCTAAACGCATGGTAACGCGATAGCGTGGTGACATGAGCGATACTTAGCGCTACAAATATTTGAAGACTCACACGTATAATGCTCGTTACATTCCCACAACTTACCAATGCAGGGGCGTCCGCCCCGAGAAAGATCTCTTCCCACGCTGACCTTGATTCGGGCAGCAATTACATCGTTCGACAAGATGGGACACAAAGTCCAGGTGGCCGCATCCCGCGGCCCAGTGCAGCAGCGATGCCCCGTTACGATCCAAATGCGTCCTTGGGCAGAAGGATCCCTCCTGGAAACGGAATCGAGGCAATGAGGATGCGTAGAAAGCTCAAAAATTAATACGGGGTGGGATGGAACAGGACTAATAGAGACAGCAACAAAACAAATCCGTTCCTCACCTCAATGCACCGTAAAAATTCTTCGTATTTTCCCATCTTGACCAAAGCAAACGCTCCATCTCCCATTATTGCAGTAGCAGAGGTATTGTTGAGACACGTCACTTTGGTGAGCAAATTAGAGTCCTCATCTTCATCAACATCATTGTAATCATTATCATCGCTATCGTCATCATTATCACAATGACTTCCACCATTATATAGATGTTGTCGTCGTATCCGTCGCGGTCGCTCCCGCGATTTTGTCGTATCTGCCGAGGCACCACCATCATCCCATCCCCCCCGTCCCCCCCCACCGACGTACGGCACGATCGATAACGACGATGCGCTAGCGTCGACACCCGACGCCGACTCCGTCGCGTTCGCGTACGCGATACCGTGTGCCCCGATGGAGTGCCACCACAATCCCCTCGCACCGGCATGCCAAGACGGACAGTGCGGACACGGCAATCGCCCGAACACGCGCAGGCGTTCATGCCGTCGTCTCGACACTAGGCGTATGATCCCCGAGTCGTCCGTCCTAACGTCGAGGAAGGAGACGAGCGGGCGTTTTCGAGCGACGTATATGTTTATCCCTCCATCTTTGTCTTCGTTGTCGTCGTCGTCGTCGCGCAGTTCGCGCTCGAGCTCCTCGGACAGTAGAATTGCGAGCGAAACGACGGTATCGATCGAACGTCGCGTTCCCATGTCGGAAACGACCTCGAATACGTGTGTTCTACTTCCACCGTCACCATCCTCCTCGTCGTCGTCGTCGTCGTCCTTCCGTTTTCGTCCTCCCATATCCCTACATCTCCCCCCCCGAAGGACGGAATGATACAGAGCAAGGGCCGCTCGTACTTCCACATCGTGTGGCTTCCCCCCCATCATCGACGTCGTGTCGTCGACGTCATCTCCCCCTCTTTCGTAGTAGCGGTAGTCGTCGTCGTCGTCGTCGTCATCCAGCGCGCCGTTCGGGAAGGACACGCACGTCCTTGACATCCTCTCGAGGTCCGACGTCCAAGTGGACGAAGCGCCGACGCCGCAAACGAAAACGTCGTGTTCGACGTCCACCCCCTCCTCCCCGTCGACGGTCGTAGTCGTCGTAGTCGATCGAGGAGTATGACGTCGATATCCCCCCCCGGCGATGCGAACGAGGGACGCGAACGTCGCGGATGACACCCGATCCCGCGCCTCGGCGCTCCTTCTACTACTCCTATTCCTACTCCTGCTCCTCCTATCCCCCCCGCTGCCGCTGCCGCTGCCGCTGCCGCTGTTAGTTGTAACGCCGATGCTGCCCATTCCTGATATGCTCCTCCCATCGTCGTTTTTCGTGGCGTGGGTACCTAATAATAAAATAGTAGTAGTAGGGGAATTATCGAGACCGACTGACCGACGCGACGTACTGCTAGACGGAGGTCCTCGAAAAGCCCAACGCACACAAAAAAACGATCACACCTGTTTTTTCAGCGAGAAAAGGGAGAAGATAGATACTATCGTACCTAATAGTGTTTTGATGTGTCTGGTTTCAATAATACAACACCCCGTTGATTCTCTTTCTTGATTCGCACTCTCCTCCACTGCGTGTTCTCACTGTCCGTGTCGGGGAATTATAATAATATTGTCCAAACCATAAAAGTAGAGGGGAAGGCAACCGGAGAGGAGTGGGGATACGGCGCATCGTAGCGTGGTGGAAATCAACTAGGTATCCTATTATCACATTCCCCAACCCCCACCCCCCCCCCCCCCCATTCCTGGGCTTCGCGAGGGCGGTCGTTTTGTTATTTTTTAGTCGCGACACGATACTACGTAGTCTACCGTTTTTTCGAGGCGATAATCACAATAACAACCATCATGTCTCGCCTTCCCGGATTCCTCCGTCGGACGTTCAGTCCCCACAACGAGGAGAAGTCGTCGGACGAATCCGCACCGTCGTCGTCCCCATCCTCGTCGCATCATTCGTCGTCGAACGACAATGACGTTGATGACGACGACGGTCGGACGCATTCGTGCGCGACGACGCGGACGACGTCGACGGCGACCGTAGCCTCGACGACGACGACGACGGCGCCCATCGTCCTACGCAGGGGCGGGAGCGGCGGGAGGCAGCTGCGCGCTGTCGCCTTCCCGCCCCTGCCCGGTAAAATAATCGGGGGAGATGACGATGAGGATGGGGGGGAGGGGGGGAGGGGGATGGGGGAAGGAGGAGGGATCGACGATGACGAATACGACGGAGGGAAGAAGGCAATGGGGGCTGGGGGGGGAGAAGGGGGAGGAGGAGGAGGGATCATCGGATCGTCGAATCATGCCGTTTTCCCCTCGTCGTCGTCGTCGTCGTCGTCGTCGTCGTCATCACCCATGACGATGCCGGCGGTGCCGAAAACCTACAGGGAAAGGCAATTCGATGCCATCCTCTCCTCGCCGATAGCGTCGTTGCGAGAATTGCGCAAATTGGCATGGAACGGCGTGCCCTTGCACATGCGCCCGATCGCGTGGAAGATATTGCTGGGTTACCTCCCCGCGAACGCCGGCAGGCGCGAGACGACGTTGCGCCGACGTCGGGACGAGTATCGCGATGCCGTCCGTCGACATTACGACATACCCGACAATAGCAGGACGAACGCCGAGCAGGAGACGCTGCGGCAGGTATTGGTCGACGTGCCGCGCACGGCCCCGGACGTTCCGTTATTTCGCGATCCCAGGGTACGTCGCTGCCTCGGCAGGCTGCTGTACGTATGGGCGACGAGGCATCCGGCGAGCGGGTACGTGCAGGGGATCAACGATCTTGCCACGCCGTTATTGGCGGTATTCGTCGGGGAGAGGCTCGGGTGCGGCGGCGTCGTAGTCGTCGATGGCCCCGACGACGATGGCGTCGACGGCGGTTGCGCGGGGATAGGGATCGCCGACGTCCTCGACGGATCGAGGATGGCCTCCATCACCGACGGCATGATGGAGGAGGTCGAGGCCGACACGTACTGGTGCCTAACGAGCCTCCTGTCGGGGATACAGGATCACTACACGTCGGATCAACCGGGGATGCAACGGATGGTGATGAGATTGGAGGAGCTCGTGAACCGCATCGACGCGGAATTAGCGTCGCACTTGCGTTATACGGGCATCGAGTTCATGCAATTCGCCTTCAAGTGGATGAATTGTCTCCTATTGAGGGAATTCCAGCTCCCGTGCGTGATGAGACTGTGGGACGCGTACCTTAGCGAGGGCGATGGCGGATTCGAGGATTTTCACGTTTACGTCTGCGCGTCGTTCCTAGTTCACTTCAGTCCGACGCTGAAGCAAATGGGCTTCGACGAGCTGTTCCAATTCATGCAGGTGAGGCTTGCTGATTTTTGATTTAACCGCGAATGGCGCGTGAAATTTCCGTCGTTCATTTGGATACGTAACGAAAAATCTATTGTAACCCTTTTCTTTGGACATGCGATTGATTTCTTCTTGCACGTCGCGACCTTGCAGAACATGCCCACTGACGATTGGGGAGATAGAGAGGTGGAGATCCTCCTTAGCAGCGCATTCGTCCTGAGCACGCTGTTCGGTGGCAGCGATGCGCATCTGAATGTCGTGAGAAACACTATATGATGGGACGTCGATTTTTGGATGTTGGGTGCTAATGTCGATTAAATTAGAATGATATACCAACCATAAAGTTTCATCCACTGTCGACCGATTATCTCCGCCCGCCCCCCCCCCCCTCCCCCCCAACGAAAAATAGACGATCGGGTCATTCACCCTGGCAATGTGTTGTATGCCACATTTTTCACCTACGAACCACTGTGAACTTGAGCGGGACCACATAGCCGCCCCTCAGCGTGATCTTGGCGACGTAGTCCCCGAGCTGCTTCACTTTCACGTCGCAGTCCTTCAACAGGTCCTCCTCCCCGTTGACTGACGAGATGGCGCTCTCTACTGACGACTGATCTGCCGGGTCTGTCGATCCCCCCCCCCGTGCCTCGACGGCGTCTGCCCCCTCCTTCGCAGGACCCTTCTTCTCCTTTCCCCCATCCATCATCTCCTCGAGCAATTTCATCAATTCCGCCTCCCCCTTCTCCTCCAATCCCACGACCGGTTCGTTACGGATGTGGATTTTCTCGTGCTCCTCCAAGTCGATCTTCAGCTGCCTCGACAGCTTCTCCCTCAGATTCCTCGCATTGACGTGTCCTGGATGGCACATCACGGGCATATTGGGATCGACGTTGCGAACTATCCTCAATGATTTGTTACGAAGGTACCTACGTAGGACGTCGGCGGCCCTCAGGTCCTCGTTGCCCTCCTCGTCGTCGTCGTCGTCGACGGCAGTGAGCAACGCCGACGCCGCGGCCTGTTTCTCCTCCTCCCTCGCGGCGATGGCGGGATCGACAAGTCCGCACCTCTCGAAGTTTCGGGTGGTGGCGTATACCGCATATTTCTTGGGCACGAGGTAATTGCGCGCGTATCCGGCTGAAACGTTGTGCACCTCGCCGGCGTACACGCCGCGCATCTGGCCCTCCGGCAGGTCGCGGGTGACTATGACGCGGACCTGGTGCTTGTGGCGGAGCTGCTGCTGATGCTGAAGCTTCTGCGGCCACTGCGGCAGTTGCGGTTGATGTTTTCGAGTGATGACCGAAAACGAGGCGAGACGACCGCGTCTGCCGCAGCTCATCATGCCGGATAGGGAGAGGGCGGATGCCATGGCGCTAATGCGCGCTGCCAACTTTCACTTTCAAAAGAGAGGCAGTTTATCGAGTTGTCCGTCTGTCCGTTGTTGGATATCAAGGAAAAAAATTCCCAGTTTTCAGCACGTCAAGATGCGAACCCCTTCCTCCCGCCTCACATCCCCCCCCCCCGAAAAATACGTCGTCATTATTTACGAGGCAGCTACCATGGCACCGCCAGGTATGGTCAAGGTTGGATAACCTATATACCTCATAGATAGTCTCTTATCTTATATCTCTGTTGCAGCAATAACCATGCCCTCGACCAACAGCAGTTCCAGCGCGAAGCCTCTACCGACCATCCCGCCCTACGACGAGACGAAGGCCATATCCATCAAA